>JBBPTG010000340.1:0-22671 GCA_038093975.1 Chalciporus piperatus | reverse complement strand
GTTTGAAGCACTGACAAATCGGTCAATGACAGACTATTCGCACAGACAGGGTTGGAACTCCATCTGGGACACTTAGGAAGTCCTTGTCCCCATACTGCCCCTCTACCTCCAGTCACCTTGGAGGACGAGGCTTGGGAGGATGATGATGTTGCCCATCGGCCGGCTCATTTACAGCCTCCGGCCGAGCCAGGCTTTCTCCTGGTCATAGATATATCTGGGGTACACTATGTGAACATGAGATTTTGCAACTGTCCAGAGGCCGATGCAGCTCATAAACAGCTCTTTCTGGCTCAGCTTTTACCTTCCACCATCAAAGAGCCGAGCACTGTATTTACCTTTCGGCTGCTCTACGACTTCATCCGAGACAATCTGGAATGTGGCACCTCTGCTTCGAACTACTTTAGCAAGATTCGGCGGATAACATTCAATGCATTCCCACATTTGGTGCCTGTGGGTGGCTTTATTGCTCAGCCGAACGTTCAGCCGAAGCCGAGCTAATTGTGATAACAGAACCGATATCGAGAGCTCATCCGTGCCGCTCGGCTGTGGAGGCTGTTAAAGCTGCTCAAGTGGAATGGATATGGGCATACCAAGGGGTCTCCTGGATTGGGTGCTCTGGCTTTGTTCTGTCCGGCATGCCCTCAGCCAGGGATCAACATGGACATTAATTGTGTTGGGGGAGTGGCTCCGTGAGTGTATTAGCAACCTTGACTGATGCACTAGCATCTCATGATCCTAAAGGTGGATGATCACCCGAACCATCGTTATGGACGGCAATTTCAAGGCGGAGCATTTGCCTGACAAGAGGCCTGATGACCAAGTATGGCTGATGCCTGGGACAGGGTTTATGGTAGAAAGCCAGAGATACAAGGAGTACCTTGAAGTCACGAATCATCCCGTTGAGGTATTGACATGTTGGCTCTCAAAGACATTGCTGACTGCGTCGGGCAGAAGTCGAACTGTAACAACCATCGAGCAGTCAATCAGGCCAATGCCAACCGACAAAAGTTAGAGGCCACAGGAATCGGGGGGTGCGCGTGTGCCAGACATGGATGCTTCATTCCCCATGCAGTGGTGGACTTCCAGAAGGGTGAGAGGTAACAAGTTCGGCCGCCGGCCGAGAAACGGATGCATTGACCACAATGACAGGCAGGTCAATATGGATTATGCATTGGCACATGCGTTGGAATACAACATGGCTGGCATTCCAAGGGTGATCCTCTTCTATGACATCAATTGCCAATACATGAAGCGGCTGAGGCTGCGGCTCAAGGGCAACGAATATGTCAAAATACCATCGGCCGTGGAGTTGGTGCCAGGGATAGGCATATGGCATGTGCATGGTCATCAGGCTGAATGTTTCCAGAGATACGCACCCAACTTTATTCGAGGGGCAGGGCGGGTGGATGGGGAGATAATCGAAACCTTATGGGCAAACTTGAACATTGTGTCCCCATCCACAAGAGGAATGAGCAGCCCTCACAGACGGGAATTGCTGGACTTCCAAATGGCCGACTCCAACTTTGTCAAAATGATAAGGATGGGTGGGTGACCTGCATTCTGTAATGACAGATCGCCTAACGCCTCGGATTTGTAGCTCAGAGTCTCAAGAGAAAACACAAGCAAGCAGTCAAAGGGCTTGTCGAAGCCGAGAAAGCTTTCCAAGAGTTGGATGATGGCATTCCAGAGGCGGAAAGAAATGAGTGGCAAGCTTTGGAAGATCAGGCTCACAGAAAGAGAGTGAAGGACCCGACGGCCATGGACGTCTACGAGGTGCATTTGAAAAAAGGTTTGTGGCCAGTCCTACTGAGCCGCACAGAGTCTATCAAATTGATTGGAATCCCAGCACCATCGGCCAAGGCAATCGAGCTTCAGCTGCTACAGAGTAGTCAAGGTGGCAGAAATCAGGCAGTGTCATTGATTGCACGCGGTATGCAGCTACAGGAGATGAAACTCGGTTGGGCATCAGAGAGCCGCAGGCTTCCGACTCGGCCGACTGAACAACAGCAATTGGTGATCGCCCGAAAGAAGGAAAGGTTGGCTGGGCTTATCCATGCTTTTATTACAGAGACAGCCGCATTCTGGGGGGATGTGGGAGAGTCAAGCGATCTGGAAAACGATCTGGAGCAAGAAGCGACCAATGCGGCCGATGACGAGCTCTGGGAGGATGAAGATCAGAGAGATAGAGCATTGGCTGACGTTCCAGATGTTCCTTTGCCATCGACCCTCGGCTGGAAGTTTTGCACTGCGCATGGGTTGCAGGATGTGGCAGACAAGGAGAAACAGTTGCGGATCGGCCAAGCAAACGACGCCCTCCATGAAATTCGTCTGGGTCTGGCAGACAAGGCAGTCCTCTTTCGGACCGAGGTCAGGCATGCTGGGAGTTACACCATGACAACACGCGCATGGTCAAGGGTGACCATGGTCGAGGAAACAGTGAAAAAGAATGTGGCCATTTATCGAGCAGCCAGGAAAGCATTACAAGACTTGGACGCTAGCCAGGAAGACTTGGAGAAGTATCGGCCGATCAGCAAGAAAGACTTGAAGGTGTCAACGGCCGTGAGCAATCCGAATGTGAGAGTGCTTCTCTGCTTCTCGGCTCGGCTGAATCTCTATGCTAGTCTATCGGGTGCATTGGCTCAGAGCAAAGGCCCAAAGAGATAGATGGAAAGAAGAAACTGAGCTTTTGGTTCAAGAAAAGGTTTGGACCGCGAACTTCTTTGCTCATAAGGCAGGCGATTGGAGCGAAAAAGGGAACAATGCGAAAGAACAGGGAAGGGTGGGAGCCGGGGCATATGCAGACAGACAGAAAAGGATGTATGCCAGGCTCAGAGATCATTGTCAGGGTTAGTTCAAGTACAGTGGACAAGATTTTCTACGTCATCTACATTGACCCAATCTACATCGAAGAGGTTCATGGCCTGTTGAACGTTCTCCCTCATGTAGTATGCCAAGCAAACCCGACTTCCTTGAACCACAGGAACTCCATGCCGGATGATCCGCCCAGAAAATGCTACCACGGTGCCCGGAGGATAATGAAGGGTCATGCCGAGCGTAGGCAGCTCCATTGTTAAGCCAGGATCATAGTCACCGAAGGATGCCAGCAGATCTAACCCCTGTGACATAGATCCCGAGTCTCGATGCAAAGGAGTGGCTCGATTGACCATGACCGACAAGGCATTGAAGACCGAGCCCCACTGCCTCATGATGGCAGTCATCTCCGTGCGGCCGCTCGTTAAGGCCCATGTGGCCAACCTTCCCTGAGCCACCCTTGCAGATTGGTAAGCCCTGGGATGCATAATACTGTAGGCGGCCGAGAGGATCGCGTTTGGGACCAACATGTCTTCTAACCAAGCCGCAAGGCTCGGGTCTGCTAGGTTGACAGACGGCGCGGGACTTGAGTTACTGGCCTGCAAGAGATCAGGTCGTTGAAAGATCAGGTCGTTGAATTGAATAAATCAAGGTGAATTGGACATACGTTATGAGCTTGGGGAAACCAGCCAGGCGAGATGTTCAATGACCCCTGGAATGCAGCTTCCTGGGAAAAGAGGGCATTGGCTGTCCGCCAACCATGACGCGATGACAGCGGGGTTGTGATGGTGGATTGGAGAAGCGGTTGGATTGCAGGCAGAGTGTTATGCACCCATGACTAGGCAGCCGAGTGAGGCTTGAAAAGACACATTCAGCAGACTAGGCCTACCTGAAATTCGGAGGTGAGTGGCGATGGGAGATACCAAAGTAGGATGCGGCCAGCTTGATCTGTGACAATGCAAGGCGAATCTATGAAAGTGGTCGGAAGGGAGGGAAGCCGCTCGGAAATCCTTTGTTCGTGATCTGGATTTATGCCAGACTCGATATATCCAAGAACCGATGCAAGTTGTTCTGCTTGAATATCCAGGCGGACTGCGGCCGAACATCAGCTGCCTGAATGGCCTTTCATGGATAATAGCTTGCCTGGACGGCTGAAGGCTGAAACCATCGCAACCACCATGCGTTCGGCCTCAATGACAGCATTAACAGGAATTTGAACATCTGGCAAGACAGGTTCGGTGGTTTGATTGCGGAAGCGCAGCACCTCCTCCCGAAAACGTGCCTGGACATAGGTTGCCAACAGATCGTTGAGATAGAGGGCGAAGTTGGTATCAGTTAATTCCTCGGAGGTAACATGAGGTGGGTCCATAGTGAATCAAGGGAGTCGTGGTGTAACCCTCGACAGATAGGTAGAAATGGGAGCGTCTGCGGGTCCTTTGGGTCGGTTCCTCGGCTCCAATGGGCTATCAATATCCGGCCGACACTTTGGGAATACATCCATGACAGGCGTGGGAAACCCATGTGCTTGAACTCTGGAGCAAAGATAGCCTGGCCGAAAGTCAGCCTTCTCCATCAAACATCCGATGCTCACTAAAGTTGAAACATACACTTTGTTGGTGTACTTCGGCTGCAGATTACAGGCAGCCATTGGAGAGGCAGGACAATGGCCTCCTGCAGCAATGGTCTCCCTGAGGGAGGAAGTGGTGAGTATGGATTTGCACACTTCCTGCAGGATTGTTAACAGCCAAACAATAGGCTGTAGTGAATCGGTTGATGGCATACAAATCAATCGCTCACAACGATCTGCCACACATCCCTCTGTTGGATCGGGTCATCTTGCTGATTATTGTGAGCGATTTAGAGGATGGCCAGCTCCGCCAGGAAATTTCAATGACACCTGGGAGCCAATTGCATATAATGCAACAAACATCGCTGAGGTGCGGCCGAGCATTGTCGGCCATGGATTTGCAGCACAAGTGGTGGTTAGAAGGCAGCAACGGCTTGCCTGCTGACTATCGTCGGCAGGAGTTCGGGGACTTCATCGGGCCGGCAGAGGCTTTCTTCGGGGTGAGTTACCAGAAGTATCTTGGGTTAGCACCATGGGTACTCAAAATCTGGAATAGGGACCGCTCGCCCTTGCTCAGAATGCTGATAATAGCTCTGGGCTTCAGGGCGACATCGACGAGATGCAACAGAGCTTGCATGGGCAATTCGTGGAGGCAGCCATGACTTTACGAGAAATGAATAGGAGCTTGGTGCTGACATGGAACAGGGCGAGAGGGTTGATAATGCTCACCCAATGGATTCGTGAGCAGGAGGGTAGAACCCATGCAGAAGAGTCTGGGGATAGGTAGAATATTCTACATATGCCAGCCGAAGGACTTGTACTCCAGCCGAAATTCGTATCACAGTGAGCAAATGCAGCCGGCCCTGATAAACACTCAACATTGAGTAAACCTAATATTACAGTACATTGTAGTCGAAATGCACGATGAGAATGAAACATAATCATGAGCATGTATCTAAGAAGCATAACAAAGTATTCTGCAAAGATTGTGAGCCGATGAAGAGGAGAAGTAACTAGCTGACTCACAATGGTTCCTCGGCCGCTTTCTCAAGCTGGTGGGCAGGGTCTGTGTAGGGGTGGACATACTACATGGCAGACCCTCAGCAAGGCACCGATGACAAGGCCGAGCCAATGAGCCTGCATGACTCCGAATATATCGGAAGGTTCCCCTGGTAATGGCGATCCCGGGATTGACTTGGCGAGGGTTATAGGAGCGCTGGTTTGCCGATGTGATAGGACCCAAACTTCAGAGGTAAAGCCGCCGCGTCGGAGGGTGCTGTGCGCCGCTGTGTCTCATGCAACCTACGATTCAAATAAGTTCAGCGATTTTAGACACACCATGCATTTCGTTTCGTAGCGTGTGTACTTGAATTGAGTGATTCACACGCTCCGTACCTAGCTCATTTTGGAGCATGGTTGTGGTGGTGGGCGAAGCCCACCAACACAGCGTGATGCTTACATAAGCTGTCCTGCAATATGCTGAGACTGAGACATGGCACACATTCGAGAATGTACCACCTCGGGCCGTAGATAGATGCGAAACAGTGTAGGTACATTCATACATAGTATATATACATGGTCTCCAGGCCCGAAAGGCATGAATTGAATGTGTCATTGAAATACGAGCATATGGGTGGTTTGGAAGAAGGTTAAAAGTCGTGATTGTGACATCCATGACACAGTACTTTAAAAACCGTTGTGAAGGCGTGGACGAGGGGGTAAAATCCGTCAATTTTTCTCTGTATACCTGGAGTTATTGAGGTGTATTCGGTACAATCTCGAACTCCCACCTGGAATACCCCTATACACAGTGAAGTAGCCCGGATCGGGATTCGGGTAGGGGTTCTTCGTCGATGCATGTACATGATACCCCCAGCGTCTTGTCCTCCTTTAGGTTCGTGAAAGATGCCTCCAGCGTTTCGCACTTAGCCGCTGGTGCCATGGTGCGTCACCCCTCCTATACACCTCTCAATGAACGTTGATCTACTCCACAACATGAGCAATTACGTCGCTTACATGACGAGAAAGAGAACACACCGCTTCCTGATGCATCATTGATACACGCACCACCACCGCTTCCTCGGGATCATACAAACACGCCAAAGTCCTCGAGGAGCGCTTGTCGAACGCGAATTACACTCTCGCGAGCATGAAACAGGAGCTGGGACATGTCGCGCAGCACCTTGCACGGGCGGAGGCAAGGGTGACGCGTACGGAGACAAAAGCTCCTGACCGTCACAGGCTGCTCCGCAACGAGCAGAAGAAACTGAAGAGGGCGAAGCTGGCAGCAGGTAAGTTTTGCGGGAATGTCGATTGTCACAGACTGATTAGCTCTGCAGGCCATGGTCAGCAAGGCCCTTGAAGACCAACTCGAGCTTCATCGAGGATCGTGCACTGATCCTGACATCCCTCTGAACTTAGTCTCACTTGAAGACGAAATCCTCTCGTTTTGAACTTGAAGCTCTAATTGCCCCAGTCGAACGGTACGAGGCACATGGAGAAGCTCCAGCAATGTTACCAGTGATCCCAGTGACACGCACAGTTAACCACATGGTCCCCAGATGCGATGTTGACGATTCTGACGATGAAGATAGTATTTACTATTGAGTAACTTATTTCTTGATGTTTTGGACACTCGTTTGCTACAGCGTATAGGCTGCTTAATTGAACTTGAATGTAGTTAATTCTTGTACATGATGTATTTACTCAATACACTTGTACTCTAGCACGACTGTTTTGGGTGTGGATTGGTGTAAATGGTGTTGTAGTGAGGGTGTGCCGCGTTTTGAGGCGTTTTAGGGGTTTTCGGCTTATATAAGCGTCACGCTGTGTTGGTGGGCTTCGCCCACCACCAATGGTTGACGTCGGCCATGGCACACCAACCCGACATCCCTCTAGAATCAGCCGAACACGAACCAATATTGGCCAACGCGGAGCAAGATGATCACCACCATGACGAAAACGACAGTCTTGACGGGGATGGCGACATCCAGGTCCACCTCGCGTCCGAAACAGAGAAGAAACGCTTCTGGTGGAGAAATGCGCTCATCAACGCTGCTTTCATCTTGGCATGGTATGTCTTGTTCCTGTTGGATGCAAAACGCACTCGCAGGGTCTCTTGGAACGACTGAGGACGTCTCGCTAGGTTTCTTTTCGCGACGGTGCTCTCCGTGTATAACAAATGGATGTTCTCCCCGGACCACTTTGACTTCCCGTACCCTTTGTTCGTGACCACCCTCCATATGACCATCCAGTTCTTACTGGCTGCTTTGTTGAGATACTTCTTCCCAAGACAGTTCAGTTCGGATAGAAGGCCCACACTACGCAACTACAGGTGAGTTCGACTATGGACTCTACCCCTAAACACAAGCAGTAAACGTTTTTTGCAGCATCAAGGCTGCACCACCCGCGATGGCGACAGGGATCGATATTGGACTATCCAACGTATCGCTAAAAACTATCACACTTTCGTTCTATAGTAGGTACTCTTTTCAACGATCATTGTCAGAGGACCAATCAAATGAAACCCGACGGCTGATATCTGATGTATAGCGATGTGCAAGTCCTCGTCGCTAATCTTCGTCCTCTTCTTTGCACTTCTCTTCCGGCTAGAAACATTCTCTATACGCTTGATTGTCGTGATTCTGATCATCCTCGCCGGTGTGCTGCTAATGGTGGCATCGGAAACTGCATTCGTTCTATCCGGGTTTCTGCTTGTCATGTTCGCCAGTATGTGCAGTGGCCTTCGGTGGAGTCTCACACAAGTCGCAATGCAGGACAAAACGATGGGGTTCGATAACCCCCCAGCAATGATATTCTGGCTATCACCGGCAACTGCTCTCACTGTGGCCATTTCCAGCATACTTTGGGAAGGATGGCTGAGAGTATTCTCGACGCCCTTCTTCTCCACGTGGGCTTCGACGGCGAACACTCTCCTGATGTTCATCACCCCGGGCGTTGTCGCCTTTTGCATGGTCATGAGCGAGTACTAGTGCGTTCTGGGCGGCCTCGTTCCCTCTTGTTATGCACCACGAGGCTGACTATTGGCTTTTGTCCCAAGCATCATTCAACGTGCCGGGGTTCTTCCGATGTCGATAGCAGGGATAGCCAAAGAAGTCTCAACTATCACAATTTCCGCATGGTTCTTCGGGGACGAACTAACGCCCGTGAACATCACAGGCGTTTCTATCACAGTTCTCGGTTGGTTCTCATTTTCGGTCTAGTCCATCATTGGCTGAACTCACGTCATTAGGCATTGCGCTCTTTACGTATCACAAGTACCGAAAGACCGTGGATTCCAATGTTGCTCTTGATGCACACGGGAATGCAATCCAACTGGATCAACGCGATCCCACCAGCGGTGCGCAGGGATACGGTTATGACGTCGAATTGAACGCAAGGTTGCATGGCACCAGGTCTGCAATACCTTCACTCGTAAGTTTTTTTTTTTTGACTGCTCCAATGAAATATCTCGGTTCTGACGCGAGTGCCACAAAGTTCCAGGGTGACGATAATGGTGATATTGATCACCACCTTCTCTTCTCCCCCGAAGGGCTTGATGAGTGGGAGGAAGATGCCGAAGAAATCCGGAGCATGAGATCCTCTAAGCTGAATTGGGATGACAAATCAAGTAATGTCGCGAAGGACGATCTAGATGGATCGCAAGGGTCGCTTTCGAATCACTAGTTCTAGTCGGTTCTCACTATCTCATTGATTCGTGTTAGCGGGTGAGTAAGTTTTGTTCAGACTCATTGTGTACTGAACTCGCGTTCTAGAGCTAAGCTATCATCGCACAGCGAGGGCAGTTGCGTGGGGTGCGCTTGCTAAAATACTGTCGGAAGTAGCCTCGCATTGATCCGAGGGTATGTAGTTGCTGACGGATGTAAGCCGTCAAGAGCGGAAGTGCTCGGCAATTGCTGTGGAATCGAAGCCCCGGGCGCATGGTCAGATTTTAAAGTTTTGACCGCAGTTGCGCAAGCCCTTGAGTGGACTAAAGTGATGACATGTCGTCTGCATCCGTTGCCGGGCTGCCATCATTTTAGTTACATAGCACAGCCGATACCTTGCCCAGACACTGGGAAACAGTGTGAAAGCCGGTGACATATAGGAACGGAAGCATCCACTCCCCTGGACCCCAGCCTTGCTGAGGGACCAGGCTTCCATACAAACCAGCGCCATTTCCGAACAAAAAAACTAGGTTGATCGAGAGAGGGTTTGACGCGTTGGGGAATTCATTCTCAGTAAGCACGGTCGTGTTACGGCGTCTTGGGACTCATTAGCAATTCAGAAATCATGTTCGCGTGTAATGGTGGACTTGGTGAGGAGTTGTGATCTGAACAACGAGAAGAACCATCTCATCATTCATGATTGCCAACCCCAATCCAATTTTACGGCAATTGGGATGAAACGCGGGTATTCACGGACTGACAAATAACCCGGCGGCTAACTCGATTTGTCGGTACTGATCAAAAAATCGATCAGTATGCACTGCTGGGTGAGGCAAGTTGAGTAAGTTGCCCGTTTTGCTGCGCTCAGGCTTTTGATCGCTTAAGAGACTTATTTTACAGGTCACCAAGGGAGAATCGTGTCAATGAGACTCGAGATTCATGGATCTGTGTTTCTGAGTCAACACATAATCCAATATTTCGCGATGACAACATGAGCGTGACATTCAATTTTGCCTCGAGGAACCTATATAGCTTGCGGATATAAACAGTCCGACCTTCGTCATAATCATTCCCTCTTATCCTCGAATTATGGAAGGTTTTCAATTCATCATCGAGTCTCCCCAAGACACCCAATCTCACAAGAAACGCCCTCGTCTTGTCACTTCTTGCGATAATTGGTATGCTTCCCGCACCTTGATCAACACCCGTTCTCATCGTTCGCTCCTCAGTCGCTCAAAAAAGGTCAAGTGCCTCCAAACCTCTCCCGAGTCCCAATGCGAAGCATGCAAAGTTGCGAAGATTCAGTGCAAGTTCCGAGATCGAGAACGGTATTTCGCAGAACGAAGTCGCGCCATCGCAGGGCCCAGTACCGCACGTCCGACGACAGACGCTTACCCAAACCAAGGCGGGGTCAGTAGGAGTTCGGGCGTTGGCCTCAACTTTCCTTCTGTACCAGGTGGCTCGCCAACCTCGCCAGTGTCTACGCACCGCTCCCCATCTTACTCGCCACCCTCAGGGGCCCACAGCAGTGAAGGTCATGTACGCAACCCTTCTTACCCTCTCGACTATACCAGAAGCCCCGGATCTCACAGTGGATACCGCTTGACGCAGTCAAGTTCTAATCACTCGCACGCTAGACAGCCAAGTCAATCGGCTCAACAGAGGTCGCCACTTCTCTTCGACGCCACACACCCACAGTGTCCCCACAGGGCCTGGATGCAACAGTTCATACAGCTGTTCATCAGCAACATGGGTGCTCAGTGTCCATTTCTCACCTACGACGAGATATACGACAAGTTCCGCCGTCAATCACTGTCACCGTTACTTTCGAATTGCATCGCCGCGCTAGGCGCAAGGTGACATGCTTTCCGCCGACTACATACTTCACACCTCACGCTTGCCTGCAGGTTTTCTGACATTCCAGAAGTTGTGGCAAGGGGTCCGCAAAGCGTCGCGGATACGTATTGTGATCTGGCCAAGGTATTAGCTTTCATTGCGTCGGAGCTCCCTGAACCCACCCATACTTCAAGGAACAAATGTCAACGTCTCTACAACATCCGACCATCGAGGCCGTCCAAGCGGCGATCCTCCTAGCGTGGGCAGAATACAAGAGTAATCGTGGGCATGGTACGCTTCCGCTCATCATTGGTCCAGCTATCACGCTGACCCACTCGTGTGCACCGTGTTAGGTTTCCGTCAGTATAGCGAGGTGCGTGGGTGGTCTAGACCGATGTATGACTTTGTCTGATCCTCTCCCACACAGCTTGCCATGCGGACTGCCATGGCAATTGGATTGTCAGAAGAATCATCGCTCCAGCTGAGTCCATACGATCCGTATCAAAATCGTCTTAGGGTTATATGGTCAAGCCTAGGCCAGTTACAGCTTTACGCCTCATCGTGTGCGTAACCCTTCAACGTTCTCACGGCCACCAAGTTGGGCTGACCGTTCGCTGATCTGCCGCCCAGTGACGGCGTAGAAACCCGGCTGATCATCATCTGGGGTTCACATGTGTTTATGAAACGCACTGCTTCTGACTGGGGGATCATGACTGCTGAACATCTCGTCGTCCGGTTCCTGTCCATCCTTTGGAAGCATACGGAAAAGGCATCGAGCTCTCCAACGCCTTGGACAGCAAATTGGAGCAGTCGACGGGACACGTCATGCCACAGCACAGCTACCATAACTATTTTCTGTAGAGAAGGACAACACCGTTTTCGATTTTCATTCCGCTATGAATGGACGATTTGTCACTCGCAGGATCCTTATCTGATAGATATGTAATCTACATCGTGTCGCACATCATGCACATATAACTCAAAGGTTTACAGATTACGGTTAAGCCCGAATTTCTGGCATAATCTACATGTTGTAGATTAATCCCACACCTTCTTGTCTTGATTTGCTCTAGGCACACAAATTTAACCGCTTCGCCCGATACTTTTGGACACGGCCGTAGTTCGCTCGTATTAAGTATCCATGAACACTCAGGAACATGGACACCGAGGGGCGTTTCCCAGTTTAAGCCTGAAACTCTCGCAACGGGCACAATGTATATGCCCTTTACCTTGCTTCAGACTCATCTCTCCTGAGAGAATCAGGTACCCTGAGGATGAGAACTTAGTATACAACAATAGCTGCCATTGATCAGGGTCTGATCTACTCCCTCGCCGAAACTTCCTAAAACCACCGATAGTCTTTTCTTCAGCTCCGACACAGAAATCCCTTCGAAGGGGCGACCGACCCCGGCTGTGCTCGATGAGTGGCACTCGCTGTTCGGCAATGCACCGAAATTTGCAAGTTTTCGGGTGAAGAAGATCAGCTCACCTCGTATTTCAACCAATCATCGAACGAGATGGGCGGTGCAGGTGGCAGCAGAACGACTAAACGATGTCAGAAAAATACGACATCCTTATTATTAGTCCAATAGATCGAAGTTCCAGTGACTCATCGACGGGAAAGGGAGTTTGGGTGGCTCGGCTTGAGAGATTAATCATACGTTTTTTTCTGATAATCAGTGGGGCTCCAGAGTCCAAAACGGTTCTCGGCGCAACAACCGCCCACTTCAGGAAGACGTTTCGGAACCAGCGTGCCCAGTGTACGTCCTCTGGTGTATTATCGATGTGCTATCGTCGATCGATCAGCAAGTTCGCCGCGAAAGACGGGGGGAAAGCGATTCGTTCGAGTGGGGATTGAGTTCAAATGACGGCGAGTTACCGTGCGGGATGTGGTCAGTGGCCAACACGTACTAGGAGTCATTTGGGGCTTGGAGGATCCTTCGGCAAATTGTCGCGCTGTGAGTATTAGGTTCTTGAATTGACGGTCAAAAATTACGGAATACACGGGGGATCGGGCATGAACATCTTGTTAGGATCCACCGGATTTGTTTCATATTGGAACGACTGGCTTGCATGGTATGTGTGCACCAGAGTCCAGGGCGTTCCATCACACCTGTGGATCGATTGATCTTATCAGTGAAGGAACCGATGCGGTCATGCAATGAAGAAAGGAGAATACCGAACGCACGAGCACTCTCAATTTGTAGCTCGGGCTCGGGCTCGGTTGGGGTCTTGAGATATCGATTGCGATCGCGGCATCTAGACTGCCAACCGCGTCCCAGTAATTTTAGCGCCATCAGAGTCGTCCGACAAAATATCTACTTACAGTATCTTCTCGCAGCATCTCCACCGTGAACGTCTCTGTCACGGTAATGTAAACGATAAGTGTGCCAAGGCCCGTCGGGCTTTTGTGGTCCCACTGGGAGGGTTTTTGGAAGAGTCGGGATGATCTGGGCAATTTGTCCCGAGCAGCGACACAAGGCTATCTCTTGTGCAATCTTTAGGCTAATGTCTTGGGGAAGAACTCGAAGACAGCCGTTCTGCTCTAGTGAGAACGAGTGGTTAGTTCAACTTTCATGAATCTATCTGCATAGGTGAAAGAACTTTGAACGGATCCCGCCCTCCCGACATGATAGCGTCGATCCTTGTCGCCCAAAGTGGCAAAGTCCAACATTGAAGTTTTTATTGTCTTGGACCGTGGACGATTCAGATAATCGTGACTTGAGGCGACTGCGACAGTGCGCGACCTTTTGAAATGTCACAATTTCTGGATCGGGTACCTGACCGACATCCCCGCGAGGACATCGCCATGCCCGACGACTCGGGGATCGTTCGTGCGGCCTAGTACCTTCAAACTGGCATCAGTCACCGCACTTGGGGCATTCGAGTCAGTGATTCTGAAAGGGGGTGGATACTGAGCCAACACGTTCTTTGCACTCGCCCGGGAGACTCGTGCCTTTTTTCCCGTATCAATTTGTCCCCTAAAACTCGATGCCCTGAGCTTGGTCCATCCATCCAGACACGACCTGTGACAGACGCGGATCAAAGGTCGTCGCCAAGTCCGAGTTTGGGCTGAAGACCATCATGGAGGCGGAGCAAGAGGGCGATCGTCTTGGAGCATTGACACCGGCACAAACGGGACTGCGGTATCTTGAGGCGGTCATGTTCGAAGACTCGGGTCATGTTTGAAGACTCGACTCAGTCTCTGAGGGAAGGTGAACAAATCGATTCTCGAACGTCAAGCGAGCCAGGATCCATTAGTCTGATCATCAGCACTATCTCATTTTGTGTGATTCGATCGGCCGCTGCGGAGGCTCGAGTGAAACATTTTAGTTCGTTGCAGGAAAGGAGGGGGAACTTTCTTCGTCGTTTGGAATGGGATGTCAAGTGTACTTATATAATGTCCAGAGGTAATATCACATTGTGATGTAGCTTCTGGAGGGTCGCAAGTCGTACGCACTAGCATTGTACACTGACTACGCCAATGAAAAGTCTGGATTACTTGTAAGTTGTGATCGCTCAATGAGGTGGAGATCATGCGCCGAATGCAATGCATATGGTTTGTGGAATCGCTGCATTGTGGTTCATCTCGAGTCGGACACCGCCGCCCCAAGGCAGTGGTAGTGAACACCATGCGACCAATTACTGGTTGCAATCACTATGTAAAAGGGTGATTTCCGAACATCACCTGTTTATGTAGTGATTACCTAGTACATGGTGATGGCAAGTGATTTTTCACCACTACTGGATCACCCATTTTTGTGGCGAAGATCACCATGTCCATATTCCATCAGTCCGCAGTGTGATCCTCACCATCTCGACTGGTTTTAATCACCTCTTGCTGCATGTCTGATACGCATCGTGAAAATCACCACTCAGTCACCAGCAGAAAATTTGTAAATGCTGTGTTGAGGACCGGAGTCGAACACACGACAGCCACACCAAAAATATACATTGCACGCAATAACTGCTAGACTACATGACTGCATCAATACTTTTGTGGTTGTGGGTAGCCTTATGTCTATCAATTCCTGCGGTGGGCGAAAATTTTCGTCAAGTCCCTCCTTCGCACCTCACACCATGCTTGCAACACCCTGCCACCATAACATCGAGCAGCCACCAAACACGACAATGGATCAGTCACGAACACACACGAGTCACGAACACACACAACAGTGGGTAGTTATTTGAAGATCCACGGACGAGACCACAGGTCGACAGCGAACAGATTCGCAGATGCAGACGCGATTTCCCGGACATCGTCGACAGTCGACTATACACGATCTCGCAACCGACGATACATGTTGTTACCTGACCGTACACGATTTCGCCTCCACGACCTCTCAACCGACCAACACGATCTTGTCGGCCGACCATAGTACACATCGTTACCTGAACGTACAAGAGATCGCCAGCCAACCGGACACGATCTCGTCAGTCAACTGTACACGATCTCATCAACCGACCATACATGATCTTGCCACCCGACCATACACAATCTTGTCAGTCGACTGTACACGATCCCGTCATCAACCGACCATGGACACAGTCTCGTCAGTCGACTGTACACGATCCCCAACCGACCATACATGATCCCTGCAGCCGACCATACACGATCTCGTTCAAGTTAGCCGACCGAGAGCTCGTCAAGCAATACCTACAGATTAAGTGGAAACGCCAACCCACAAAACAATCCTTCAGCAGAAGAGAACGACAACACTGGCGAACGTGGCAACAAACGGACTCGATTCGACGATTTCGATGATGACGACGAGCGTGGGAGCGGCGATGATGTCGAAGCTGAATTCGAAGGTAGCGGTAACGGCGAAGGCAGTGGAGTGGAGACGGCCTGATTTGACGATCGGTATGTGGTGGTACCAAGTAGTAGATATCACCTGTATGAAAAGTGGTGATATATACCATACCATTGTACTCAATTTCACCCCGCGTTTTGAGATGATTGCCACGAGATTTGGGCGAGCGAATTCCACCAGATTGCATGGTGGATCCTACCTGATTTAGGCGGGAGATTCACTGGCTGAACAAGTGATGTGCACCGGAAATAATCACCTCATGACTCGGTGAAAATAGCTTTGTGACGAGTAAATAAACAGGGTGGTGAATTCGGCAAGAAAAACGGTGATTTAAACTAGGTTTTGGGTACCGTGTTCGATGGTGATCTTCACTCCCCGAGTGTGATTACCACCCAGAAAACCGGTGATATTAACCACAGAACACGGTGAACCAGTAGGTGAATTTCACCCCGTCTAGGTCTCACGGTGGAACTCACGTTTCTGCAGCGCCGCGAAGGGAGTGAATTATGAAAGCAGAGGCGGAGGGACTCGGAGCAAGGTCGCGAAACTGACACGCCAAGACGCGCTCGGCGCTTGACAATTACTGTATAAAGGATTGTCTGACTTTGACATTCAAGTCCGCCAACTGGGTCCTCGGCCTCAACGGGTAGATCCCTATTACCTCAGATGAGTTCGACAGGGCAGGGTCGGAGACTCGTGACCAAAAGGTTTGAAATGTCGAGATCTGACTCTGTGTTGGTGGTCCTTGGAGCCCTGGAGTATGAAACCTGGCTTAAACCGTCCCATCGCGCCAGCGGGGAGGACATTGTACCATGGCTGATACTACGTGGATTCATGCGGCCTACATTCGAACTGCATCGACCGTCGTGGGGGGATACGAGTGAGTGCTTCCTTGATCAAGTCAGGTCGTTTCATCCTTCGATTCTATACACAAATAGGTATCTTCGAATGTTTCCAACAGCCGTCAATTTCTATTCGGTTCAGTGCAGTAGAAAACGGATCAGGTTGGTGCTCCGTCTCGTCCATCTCAAGGTGGAGGTTGACGTCGTGCTTCTGTAGCCTTCCTTTAGTTCTATTCGTACTGATTCGGTAGGCTTCGTAGCCTGAGTTCTCAAGGAGGGCATTGCTAACGCGCTGGTGTCTTGCAGACTTACCAGCATTATCCTGCTGATAGTCAGCAACTATGCATTCTTTTATCCTCGCTTCACACCCGAAAGTTGTTCCAAGTATTATATAGGCGCAGCGATTCTAAAGGGTGAGTTTTTCTAGTCATTCCCTGATCAACATTTCATCCATGAGCACCAGTCTTCCAAATCATGGTTTCCCAATGCATCATGGGAGTAAGGTGGGTATCAGGGATTGTTTCTCGTTCCGTTCCGTTCCTAACCCACCCCCCAAGGGCTTATAATCTGTCCGGGCGTTCGAAGCGCGTGGGAGTAGTTCTGCTAGCACTATACGTGGCTGTCTGTGTGGTTCGTCCAATGATCCGTACCTTCTCCGATCCCTTTCTGATCACAATGTTGCAATAGGTGCAATGGATGGCCATGGTTTACCATACTTATCGTACGTGTGTTGTTTCTTTCTCGATCACTTCGAAATAATGTCCCAAAAGCCGCGCTTTATCCCCATGGTGTACGTGGCATTCATTTGATTCGCTGATTTATCTTAACTACATCAAGAGGAACGCCGCTGGTGTTCAGGAAAGGTCTGTGCAAGCTTGTTTTTCTCCGGTAGTAGGCACTGATAATCACGTCCAGCTGTTTCCTTGGGGCGACCGAGGAAGGCTTCGGCCCTTGGCTTTTCTACGCTACCGCTTTGGTTTTTGACCTCGCAGTCACGATAATATGTGGATACCATCTGATAAAGTACAAGCGCATGGTTACAGCTACGTTGTGAGTAGTTCTTACCTATACATCATGGTGATACTCAAGCGCAACTCCCTAGCCTTTCTAAAATGATGAATGCGTAAGTTGGGACCCACACACTTTTCGCGGACGGTGTGATGATGTGGATCGTCACCCAGGATTATCTACGACGGACTCGCCTATTTTGCTGGGCTCACAGGTCAGCTCATGAACTTCATTTCCTTCAAATAATCTCGCTTATCGCGAACGATACGCAGCGGTCAATATCGTGAACTTGATACTCCTGCAGTCACCGAAAAGCTCGGTTCAAATAATGGGGTAAGTGGTCTTCTAACACTTCACACACCCCATCCTCACATGCTTTCGTCACTCTCACATCAACCCAGGGTGTCAGTGGCATACGTCCTTGTGTGGATACTGAGCCAACACATCGTTCTGGGCCAATACCGTCAGTTCTTGCATTAATCCTGTTCTACACGTGGTTTGACTTGGGGTGTTTCCCTTCACAGGCGCCCATGAGAGTCGTGTCTCTTCTGTACACGTCAACGTCAACAAGTCGAGCCAACCACCACGACCTCACATCCCTCTCACACTGGAGGTTGGTCCAACGGAGGCGACGTTTGGAGATAGTTCTGACAGAGACGGCTCGAGGACGGTCATGGATTCTATTCAAATGAAGACCCTCGTGACGATAGAAGATGACGGCGACTCGCTGAGAGTGGATAGTACCCAGGAGAGAATGGAAACACCATACCCCGACTCGGTCTTATTCGCAAACTCGATTCAATTGCCATTTGAAGCGGAAGATATCGAACGCACGGGGATCGAACGCACGAGATTGGCCTGATGGCATCAGAACGTTTCATCAGCGCCGACTCGTTTTTGCTTTTTGCTGTGCTTCGATCGGTTGCCGTTGTCGACCCGTGGAGAGGAAACTTGGTGAAATGTTTCAGAATGTTGCAGGGAAAGAGCGGAGGGGAGGGGGAAGAAAAATTTCTTTGTCGTTCAGAAAGATAAGCGGGGAGATCATATTGGACCACGACTCGTCCGAGGGGTCGCACGCATGTACACGAGCTGTGTCTCGCGACATGCGGCTGTTGGGCTCCGTGTTGTCGCTGGTCTGTCACGGAACATTGTGCCACCCGCGGTCGAACATGCGTCGCTACCTCGGGCGGCTGCGGGGCGACTGGAGCCACAGGTGTGGATGGGGGATCGGCCGAAGTTAGAGAAGGAATGTACATACTTACCAATGGCACGGAAGGAAATTTGTACACCGGCAGTTCAGCGACAGAATACGACGTGCCCGGTTCGTTGTGATATGTGGGGTTTTGACGATCTCACAGTCGTCGTCGTCAGCTCGTCACGGTGTCAATGTGCTTGGTATTCGAAATCTTGTATGCATGATGTTATTCCGAGGAGCGGTATCATCGGAGCTGTGTCTTGGCAGAAGTGTTACAATGTGATTCCAGCGTTTCACCCACCCGGGGAATGAGAGGGGCAACACATTGCCGGCCAAAGACTGCCGTGCGTACTCAAACAATTCAGTGTGAACCCAAGGAGGGAAGAACAGCAAGGCAAGGGTATCATTTAATATCGCTGTCAATTAAAAAAACGAGGTAAAAACATACGCGGGTAGAGAAGTAAGATATCAGGACGGGCGAACTAAAGACGAGTCAACGTAAAAAAATATCATTGGCTACATGTTCGCCGTCTGACTCGTCTAGAATGCATCATCCTCTAGATCCGGGGTTGACGAAAAGAAAAGGAAATATGATAAAGCATGCGTTCTATCGCGAGATGCCGATGCAAATATTCACCCAGCCGTCTGCGCCGGCCAGACAGGCACCTAACCAACCCATTTCCGTGTCTGGCGGAGAGACTATACCCTGAATCAACGTGTATGCAAGATCAGAACCAGGTGATGGTTGAGCGGGGAATAGGAGTGGAAGATGCGTTGATAAGTAGTGTGACAACGTGTGTGCGGAACCTGCGTAATTTTCATTGTAATAGCGCGAGCGCGAGAAGCATAGTTCCTTCATCAGAAAAGACATATGTGAGTAAAACAAAACGCGCCTACCATCCTCTAATATTGGCGGTACGAGGTCTTGGATCACGGGTCCGTCGGGAAGGTATAGTCTGACTGGCACGCTTCGGACGTTGTACGCGCCGTCGCGATCTGGAGCAGTCTGCTGATCGGTAGACGCCGGTCGTGCATGTTGTGAAGCACCCGAAGGAGGTGGTGAATTCGGTCTCGTGGGTGCGGTCGTGGGCACGATCTTCGAAGCGACGCGCCAATAGTCGTCAAAGTTATCTGAGAAGTCAAATGTCGTTGTCATCGACGATAATCGCCCAGATCAGCCAGCTAGTTCAAAGACGAGTTTAGAGCCCCAAGGCCCCAGGGACGAGCAAGAACTCACGCTCTTTGATTCCCTCCCATATACCATCCTGCTCAGCTTTTCTTAGCCCAGTCATCCGTTTCGTGTTTCCCCATCGAATGAAATCCGCCTCTTTCAACTGGCCCATGAATGCCTGTTTGCACGACTCGGCGGTGGGCGGTAAAAGAAGCTTTTCGGTGGGTGGAGACGCGAGATGCAGGATCAATTTCAATGGAGCGACTTGTAGGTTCAGCCCTGAACCTGATGCAGGCGCTGTGGGGCGTATTGAAGCTGATATACTGTGGTTGTCATAGATCAAACCAAGCGGCCAATGCCTATAACACGTTCGTATAAGAGAAATTCACCGTGGAGTAACGAGGTCAAGATAGCCCTGGGCCACCGTTGACAGGCAAAGTGACGCACGCACCATTTGAGCAGAGTGCCCTCTTCGCTCTCGAACCACCAATCCTCCTCTTTCAACATCTTGCCAACTGCCTCATCAAAGACGATATCCATCAGGAATTTACGTATTTCTGGCACGAGCAAGGGCAGGTAGCTGACCCTAGGTGCCTGGATGTAGTAGCACTCTAGGCCGCGATCAGAGTTCGCTGGTAGTTCTTTGGGATCGACGCGAATTTCGAGTGGTACAGTTCCTTCCCATGCAAGACGACGAAAAAGCGTTATCGAGGCAGACGTCGCGAACGCTGAACCAGCGTGGTTGCGCGTTGTACCGAACGTTGACATTGACGGAGAACGGAAGAAAGATTTAAAGCTGGATCAAAGGGTTCATTGCAATAACATGGACTACCACTAACCGCCAGATCACATGACCATGCGGCTGCACAGTGGCCAATTCATTCATTATGATTCATTGAATCAACAGTGATCGATTGATCATAGACCCATTAGACATCCTGTACACCGTTCATATGGTAATTTATACAAACGAGGTTGACTATGACGTTGGTGAGTCCCCCTCTGTTCAGTTCCTCTGCATGTCAACCTGACTGCATCAGAGCACCAAAAATTGGACGTAACTTGCTGCAAAATTGAAGCCGCGGTGCTCCTTAATTGTCGACAACACGTACCCCCTCGAGGGCTCTCTTACAGCGTGCCACCTACAAGGACTCGGATCAAACGCCAAACCCGGGATAGAGACTTGAAGAGTAGGTCATTGAGGTGCTATGCTCGATCTACTGAAAAAGTTTGCAACACTGGTGGCATGATAGCAATGTTACGCGCAGGTCGGTCCAACAGACTCCAACTTGAAGTTGAAGTTGAACTCGAAGAATTGACGTCCGCCTTACACACGGCGGGGTCTGGTTACGCGAGTTGGGGGGCGGCTTCGTGGCTGGAGGTGGTGGGCCTCAGACCTCTTTTTTTTTTTTTTTTTTTTTGCCATAGATGCATGCAGTCCTCGTTCGACGCAGACCTGGATCACTCGGCATTGACAGGGCTGGCATCGTTGACCGATGCAAAGCATAACATTTTGTGCATGGTTGCGATGATGACCAATTTTGGAGAGAGCATGAGACACAGCGTGTTCGAGAGGCGAAGCTTGTTTTAGGAGATTGGAGGGCGGCGAAGAAAGAAGGTCAAGTGGGGTATTAAAGTGACCAAGGAGAAGGGCTGAGAATAGTTCTCCGACGCCAGAGAAGTAACCAGTTCTATACTTCACACAACTGGCGTAGACAGTGGACAAAGACCCCTCAAGGTCAGGGTTACCGTGAACGGAGGATGCTATGCATAGGAGGTACGATGGTTCATCAGTCTCTCCATTGGTGGGTTTCATGGGGGGAGAAGGTAGGGTGGGAAAGCGGTAGAGATTTTTTTCAAGGGATGGAAGAGATGACTACGTTGGGAACTTGGTATGTCTTGTGTAATTTTCTGAGAGCAGCCCGAAGCGAAATCTGGTCAGCGCCTCGTCGGTGAGTACTCTGACGGACCGGTCAACATAAATGGATTGGGAAAGACTTTGGCTAAAGGCACGTACTCGACCTCAAACCAGTTCGGAGTGATGATGGTCGCCAATGGGAGCATCTGACGGTATACTGATATACAGTTTTCTGCCACATAAAGTTGTTTGGAGTCACCAAGGACAGCTAAAGTTGAGGGGTCGCTTCCGTACGCTACTTGGAGACCATCGAGTTACTCAGGGTCCAAGAGGTAACTGGCCCAGCTACACGCCCAAATCAAGTTTTCCGGGGGGAGACGATTGACGGAAATGGTTAGCACAATATATTTTGGATATTGTATGAAGATAAGTGTGACTAGTCTCGAACCATCCGTTTTGGTCTTCGCCTCGGACGGCCTCGGGATCTTCCGAAGACCAAAACGTCTGGTGACTTTCGGTCGAGCACTATACCATCGAGTCACACATGTCACACTCCTGTCTGTATTAGGCTTGAAAAATACTGCTTTTGGATGATCTCTTTCTGTTTTCGTGCATTGTCCTAAAATCACGAAGTCCCTGTCCGAGGATGACCACTGTCTTTACTCAAAATGCCTCTCATGTAGAGCAAAAACAACAGTCCTTTACCAACCTCCAACGAGCCCGTGAACTCGCCACCAAAGCCTCCGATTACTCCACCAACGACACCCGCAAAGCTCTCACCACGGCATGCCTCGAGCGGTGTGGTAATCAGCCACCATACTCCTGGCAGCTCGATGCTGCAGAGGTGTTCCATCTTGGACTTGACTGCACCATCATTGCAGGGACAGGGTTTGGCAAGAGCC
>JBBPTG010000339.1:0-22814 GCA_038093975.1 Chalciporus piperatus | reverse complement strand
GATCATCTCCGGCGATTTCAACTCTGTCCCCGAAAGTGGCGTTTGCGAGTTCTTGTCGAATGGGTTTGTGCCACCAGATCACCCCGACTTCATGTCGCATCTCTACGGGAGGTACACCACAGAGGGTCTACGGCATAAATTCGCCCTCAAGAACGCGTACGGTGCGGCGGGTGATCCCGCTTTGACGAACTTCGTCCCGAGCTACCAAGGCCAGATCGACTATATCTGGTATGGGACGGGCAACCTAGCACTGAATGCCATTTTGGGTGGCGTCGATAAGAGTTATCTCGATAGGGTTGTCGGATTCCCTAATGCGCACTTCCCTTCAGAGTAAGTCCGATCTACACGATCATCGTTTGATCCCCATCAGTCATTGTACTCATCTCCTTTTTTAGCCACGTCTGCCTTGTCAGCGAGTTCCGGGTGAAGCCGCCCCGAGACACCGCACCACGGCCGTCATCCATTTTCCCTTCGCCCAACGGTGCACACTAGCTGCTTGGGTCTAGTCCAAAGGGTATCGTGATGTGTTTTTTCCTTTTCCCGCCTACATAATCTTCACCACTTTCTTTCCTTCATTTATCCTCGTTTCTTTCTTGTAATATAACTTCTTCGTCAGTACAATCGTGTTTTTCTTGTTATTTTCTGTGCATTGAAAGGGGAGCGATGAATGTTCAACGCAATACATACACATTGTTGTTCCAATTCGAATCTTGTATTCGTGTCTGTCTGTGTTGATGCGTTTTCTTCGTTCATCACCCCCGACATCTTCGTTCGTGTCCTAACTTTTTTTTCCTTCCTGTTGATCAGTACTGTTTACTACTCACTCGCCACTCCTACCCGTCACGCCGTCCAGTTTGCAACACCTCACTCCCTCTTGGTTACGTTTCCCCTCCCTTGGTTGGTCGATGGACGCCCGTGTTCAAAATTGTGTCATAACCTTCGTACCGTTCTTCTCGAGTTGAATATTTCTTTTTTTCCCGCTTGTTTTCGTTTCTTGTGTCGATGTCTCGTTCCTCAGCACGTTTTCCT
Source organism: Chalciporus piperatus (assembly GCA_038093975.1). NCBI lineage: Eukaryota > Fungi > Basidiomycota > Agaricomycetes > Boletales > Boletaceae > Chalciporus > Chalciporus piperatus. The sequence continues at coordinate 21,785 of JBBPTG010000339.1, read as the reverse complement.
AGTCCGCCTCCGCATCATATACATCTGTAGCATGCGCGTGTACAATTTTCGGTCTCTCGCTCGTACAAATGATTTTTTCCTTTTTCTATTTATCGTCGGCCTGAGTGATGCTCTGTGGGGTTGACTATCCGAGAGTCACTGGAGAAGGCGGCGTGAATTATCGGTGCTATCTTGTATCTACAACGGCACAGGATGCTTGTTCCATCTTGACATCCAATTCGTGAGAGACAATCACATGAGGAATAGCAATAATAATACAGGAGAGTCTGAGAACTAGTAGTAATATTAACATTCGGATGCGATTCACGCCTGCGGGAAAGGAAGTTCGCTTGGCATAGTTGAATCCAAGGGATTCGGCGGATATCCCATAAATGTGATGGCTACCCATGCGTCCCAGATATTTGCGGTCAGACGATGACAGAAAACGAGCTTGTAGCAAGGACATACCGCTACCGGAGTTATTTTTTCCACCGTTCATGATCGTCGCACCAATCGAGTTGGGAGCATGAAGGCCAGAGACGTTCAGATAGTGAGACGCCGGACCGTGAAGGGCATCGGTAGAGCGGCGAGATGAGGATGCTCTCATGTTGTCTGCACCCTCCACTGGCGGGAATTCAGCACTCCTCCGGGACCTTTGACTGTGTCTGGAGCTGGTGCTTGCCCGGTCGCTTGAAGGTTCTAGAATGGTAACTCAGTGGGGTGCGAAGCGAAAATAAGAACTAGACAGACCGCGGGACATGCGGGAAGCTGCAGGTTGCGGGGATAAATATTCACTACTAGCGTGAGTTTGCGCGGAACTGGGGGTACGAGAAGCTGTTGATTGTATCGACCGCTCGGTTGAAATCTGCGGGAGTGGTGACGGAGCCTTTCGGGGAGACTGGCGCTGTTCAGGAGCGTCCATTGTTTGATCATCAAGCGCTGCTGATATCAGGGTCAGCATACTTCTGAGGGGAAACAATCACTGGCAGGCTCACCGTCGGCCTTGGGGATCTTTGGTTTGGTCGAACGGGACCTTGGTGCTGGAGGAGCAGGTCTCCTTGAAGACTTGTTGTACCCAGCAGACTTACTGCTTTGGTCACTGGAATGCTCTGCACCGAATATCAGTGCAACTATGCAACGGAATAAAAAGTTACGCATACCACGAGACATGGGTACATTATCAGTCCACGAGGATTTTCCCTCGGCGTGCGACGCGTCGTTTACGAGATCGGCGCTCATCCTTAATCGTATCGATTCCGGGGTCAATGGACGACCTGGTAAGGGAGATGTTCGTCCACTCCCTGTGACTGGAACAAAGCCAAAGTCGGCAGTGAGAAGATCAGTCTGATTCAGAAGACCCATAGTCCTTACCGCTCGAGGTGTCGTGGCTCGTTCGTCCACAAGTCAGCGCAGCGCCACGCGTACTCGCGGCATGCGGCTTAGAGTTTGATGGGGAGATATCCGTTTCAAGAGCCGTTGTATGCGTTGTTTTGGTAGTAGGGCTCTGCCCTGTCCCAGTAACCTGCAGGGAATTATTCACGCCCTCAGCGAGTTTGGCTCTGAGGGCAACCCTCGTGATGTCAGACTGAACGAACAGGGGTTACGACCAAGGTAGCACGAGGGTAAACTTATGGACTGACTTTGACAGCTTGCAAGAGAATGTCAGCGTCGTCGCGTAGATCCTGGCCGGGATTTGTCCCCGAAATCCAGTTGAAAAGGCGAGAAGGATTCTTCGATTCTTGGGCCTTGATCAATTCCGAAAGACTATTGTGGTCGTCAGTCGTGATCTGTTTCTGTACCCATGTCGTCGTAACCGCCACCTGACATACTTGTTCTCCTGATCCATGTACTTGAGCACGACCTCTGTGGTCAATCTGAGCTTCTGATCATGTTCATTCTGGTTGGCGTCAAGCTGCGTCAGAACCTGTCTCAAAAGCTGTTTAGCTTGGACGAAGTCATCAGCTGAAACATAAGACATGGCGGGAAGATTGGAATATAGGAAGAAAATTGGATGCTGAATTACTTCTAAGTGACGCCATTTATGCTCGAGTCTTTGGCTTGTTGCTAGGCGGAATCGCCTGGGTTGAGCGCAGCGTTACCAACTTGCTGTGAAGCGTTGAGGGTGCACATTCACACCAAGGACCTACATGCCCCCACCAAATGTATTGTCTCTCGACAATTGTTGTCAAATACTTCCGGGCTCGTAGCCTCCATTATTGTATGGAAAGCCCCATCAATCCGCGTGCTTACCCCATTCGAATTCGATCATTATATCGGAGACAAGAACAAAAATGTGTGTGGAACTTGACGGAACGAGGCTAGCTTCGTGTGCATGAGGGTTGAGGTGACAATAAAAAACCTGGCCATGGATCATGGACGAGATCAGTGTCAACAACCAGTACTCGAGGACGAACGACTGTCTTGACTCTTCATCCTGACTGTTTGATCTGCCTAGGGGAAACTATATCAATGCGTCGCCCGGCACTCTTGCCAAGGCTAATACTATAGTAGTATAGTAGTCCGTAGGCAGCCCCTTGGGAAGGACTCGGAAGACGTGGTTCCTAATCATCGAAGGGCGCCGACTTCAAGTTGTCAGTGGGAAACCTTCATTTCATTCGGGAGAATTACGGTACACAATTGGTAAACAACAATCCTTGCCGTTTTCGACCTCCGCGGCCCCAGCTGGAGGTGCAAATTGTGGATCGGAAGCGGGATTAACGCGCCGACACAGCAGGTTGACGGTGTACCAGGGTGTAACTATCGGGATAGCGCACTGCATCACACAATGGACTTCGAATTGAAGTTCGGGGCGTTACCAAGGGACTGTTGCGATCACGATTGACTTGGCTATATCAGTGGCGCACTGTAATGAGCCGAGTTTCCACAAGTTGGACAAGGCCACTGTGAAATTGTAATCATCGAAATGATTGTGTTGGGCTCAGTGGGCGCGGGTCCAGGGGTCCTGAAGAGGTATCGAATCCCATGATGAGGGGTAGCAGAAAGGATCTATTCGTGAGTGCTTTCCTGACCATTGGACAGCTGGAATCAAATGTAATTGCAATAGCTCCGAGGTGCAACAATTTCAGCAGAACGAGACAACTGGGTAACGCGCAATGGACCCAGAGGGTAGTAAAAATCACGATGAGGGCGTCGGTACAGCAGGAAGACCCATAATCATGAACCTAATTCGTCGTATCCAGTGCGAGATACTGTGGAAGAAACCACCGAACAGACTCTCCCTCTTCTTCATAACAACACGCGAACGTAACGTCCGTGTTTTGAGGCCAGCTAGAATCGCTTGAAACCGATCCATGACCTGCTGCATCGTCGGACGTTTCGACGGGTCTTCCTGCACCATATCAGTTATCAGAGGGAGCATGAAGTCAAGTCCCTCCATGGTCTGGAAGAGTCGCTTAGCGAAGCCACAGGAATGCATCTGTGCTTACCTCGATGCAATCCTGCCTGATCATGTTCCCAATGTAGAAAACATCTGTAGGGAATGGATCACAGGGTTTGCTGGATTTCAAGAACTCCGGGACTTCCTTATCTCCCCCCTCAATCGGTGGTGCTCTGGGTTCTAACACGGAGGGGTCGAAGCGACGTGATATCCCGAAATCGATGAAGATATATCTTGGGCGTCCTTCTGTACGAGATTTGAACCGCGCACGGCCTGAGTGGTCTCGCTTCATCACTGGGTCGACAGGGTGGAATGCATCGAGGTAAAAGTTCGTTGGGTCCACCATGACATTGAGTGAGGTGCAATCCCTGCGAAGGAAAACGAGATGTAACTAACAAGCCAAATCTCCTATAGCGTCACGCACCGATGGGCAACACGATGTTTATGCATGAATAGAAGACCCTATGGAAATTTAGCGACTGACAGTCAAGACGAAAAGTTGCTCACCTCAAATAATTGTCGAAAACATTCCACTGCTTCTCCGATTGTATCAAATGGAGGTCTGGTGTAGTTTAATAGCAGTGGCATAACAATTATATTGATCTCCTCGTCTGCGGGAACGGCGTGGAGTACTTCGTAGATTGGGACGCAATGGTTGTCCCTCGCACCAACCAGTGGCTCGGAAGAGAGGAATTGAGCAATCTCTACCTCGAACGGATGGTTAGTTTTCTTCACGAGTTTTAGCACAACATGGGCCCCGTCTGAGAGACGTGTGGCATCGAGGAGTCGGCTTGGATACTATACTTTCGGTTAATCGAACGTTGACGGCGCGGAGTTACAGCAGGCTTACCATGGCTGGACGGCCGTCCTCACACATCCATCTACTTTTCTTGGGTTCAATCCACGAAGGACTCCAGCCCGGCGAATATCGCGTTCGGAGAAGATATCCACGCTCCTTGAACCATTCATAGCGATAGTACCACCACGCCTCTGCAGGGGAAAGGTCGGCGTGGGGTAGTTGAACCTCACCGAGCTCTTGGGGCTCAGGCTGAGCTGTGTCTTGTCCAGTTTCTTGGGCCGAGTGTCCCTCCATGGTCAGGTTGGTTGCCAACCTCGTGTTGAAGTAAACATACCTAAATATGGACATCTGTGGACCTCCAAGCACCCATAATCCTCGCGGAGTTATGTAAGTAAGTTGAGCGGAAGTAAATTTCCAGATCGTCGTTCAGATCTCAGACCCAGAGTTGTTGTTCTTCCATGTTCTCATTCGATTAATGGTTCTTTTCCACGCAGTCCCTACTTAAAACGAGATATGGATAATCACGCCCTTAAGATACCCCCATCACCCCATTATCATGTCTTTACAAAACCGACTCAGCGTCCTGTTCCCTGGTGGGATTGGCACAGCAGGCACATTCAAGCACGTCGACAACCGGTTTGTCAGGTCGGAGCCCAAGAAGGGATCGCTGAGTGGTAGTTTCCTGCTAGTCCAAATGACATCGGAAGAACTCCTCAAAGTTCACACAATAGTGGCAGAGCACCGGGGTGGTTATCCGGAGGGTTTCGATGACCTCAAATGGAATCATCGTTTGTGAGTACCTCGATTTCCGAGTTCTACCGTAGCTGACGGGTGGATTTGAGTCTAACAAAGGAGCTGGAAGAGTTGCTGCACAAACGAAACAACACCAGCTTGTTGAACTTTATCAAGCGAAATCAGATCCGACGGAACGCAGAGAATATCTACCACACCGGAACCGGACTCTATGACTCAGCCAAGGTAACCCCCTCGTGGATCTGAACGGGGGGGAAATAACTGAAAACTAAAAATGTGAACAGCGAACTTCTAGCAAGGCTGAGTGGGACCTTCTGGAGTTCCAATTGGCGAATACTCGTACAGAAGAAGGTGCCTTCACCCTTATAAACGTCTCATATCCCTGACCGGGAAGTGCAGCCACCAAGGTCGCCGCGAATGAACAGGTGATGGGATTCTCCCTTGATGAGCCCCTTGAGCCAGAAACGGCGTCTTTAGTGGATGTAGCCAGCTATTACACGGCCCTCGACGAACCATACACCGACTCGATGTCTCTCGGCGATGTTGATGGTGATAGCGCTCGTAGGATGGTCCTTCGTTTGACAACTGTCATAGCTAATCGGATGTCCACTCTCAGATAGTAACATTCCTGCCTCTGGCGTCGTGTCAAGTGCCGAATACATGACGCCCGAAGCCTCGAGTGTTCTTGCGTCCAGGGCCGATAACACCGCCTCTCGTACGACGGTCATTCATTCAATAGGGCTGCTCAATTCTTCGTGAGTTCAGGTCAGGTCAGGTCAACTGTGGTCAGCGAGGATTTAGCGAATAGCCGACTGTAGCCGGTGGACTAGTGGCCCGAGCCAACCCAGAAAAGAGTCCGGGTGACGGCACTCTCACCGGCCGTTGCAAAGTGTCCCGAGCAGCCTTTGAGATGTAGGATAGACAAGTACTACATTCCGATGTCTGGCTACTACACTAGTGAAACCCCTAATGGCTACTATAATGTCTATGGCCAATTCATCAGTCACGAAGCTCCTCAGAATGAGCTGTATCAAGGCCAATTCCAGTCACTACCTGCATTTCACGGCCGGGATATCCTCAGCAACAGCACTCCTGGTTACATCGCTCCTCCCGGAGGCCAGTCCGAGCAGTTTTTGCATCAGCCTTCACAGGCGAAGCACAGCACGGGATTCTGGGATGGAACGAGCAATGATTGGCAGGGAGTGGTGCCTTTGAGCTCGCAAGGATGGTATGGCGAAGTGTCTGGGTAAGCTGAACAGGTTTTACTTCGAAAAAAAAGTCCACTCACTGGCAATGAAAAGGTCCAGAGAGCAGGAGTATCCAGTCCCGAGGCAAGAGGTGTCCTCGATTGATTACCATTCAGCTGGCCCAGAGCAGCAACGCTCAGATGCTCAGCGTAACCACGCTGCTGTTCCGGATCATCAGACATCGAGGACCGACCATCAATCGTCAGTCGGAGTCTTCGCCGTCCAACTCGAAGTCGTGGAGCAAGACCACACTAAAGCCTCCGACAAGCTCGAAGACAAAGTTTCAGTGGTCGAAAGCAATCGGAAGGAGAACACCATACCGGCATTGAAGGAGAAGCCCGCAAAGACGGCCCCCACTTCACGGAAGCAGTCGAAAAAGGTGGCGAAGATGGAGGAGGGGAAAAAAGCGCTCGATTCCTTGCTGAATGGGGGAGTTTGGACGGACGACGAGAGGACAGATCTTCTTGAAGGATTGTTGGGGGCTGATAGCGATCTATATGAGCTGCTAACCTCCAATGCGAAATCAGCATACATGAAGGTAGTCTCCAGTAGCCGACCTAATAAACAATATGACAGTCGATATTGTTATTATAAGACATGAAGGTACAAATTTTCTTTCCGCACCTCCATGTGTGATTAAATATTTTCAAGTTGGCAGATGGAGTGTTTAAAGGACACCGTACCTGGGAATCCATCAAATCGCAATACGAGCGACTTCGCCGAACATTTTCGAACATCTTGGCACTCGAATCTTTCACTGGAAATGGTGGTGGTGATCCTGATACGGATACCGCAGGCGATCTGGACGAGAGGATCAGTGCAGCCAAAAGCGCAGGAAAAGATGTTGGCGAACTATCAGGAAAATGTCTGAAGCGGTGGTATGATAGAGGATGGTACTCACTCTTCAACGAAAGGTAAGACACAACGATATGGATGAGAAAATCAAACGAATGACAGCAAAATCTATTTTAGGCTTGGCGCTCATCCTGGGTTGTCGCGAGAATATAACCATCATTCTGGATTGTTGTCTGAACCTGAGGTTATTTCCCTCAGCAGTGATGATGACAAGCCTGAGAATGAGAGCGATAACGAGCCCGAAAACCCACGGCCAGTCAAGAGGGTAAAAGTCGAGGACACGAAGACCAAACAGAAGAGTAAACCTACGAAATCTACGTCTGCCGTGACAGGTGTTCCCGAACCACGTCACAAGCGAGTTGCCTCACGTTCAGGAGTCAGTTCCGAGACTGCTGACTTTTTTGCGACCAATACGAAGTACTTGGAGACGAGTGCGAAGGCGGACACTGAACGGCTCAAGTTGCTGACAAAACGAGAGGAGCGGGAAGAGCGAGATCGGGAGTTCAAGGTTACAAAGGAACAACGCGAGATTGATCTCGCAGAGATGAACGCGAAGGTAAAGAATGCGACAGATATCATGAACACACCAGGCGCACCACAAGAGCTCAAGTTGGCAGCGCAGAACTTCCTGATGCGTTATCTTACGATGTAATGTGGACTTCGATTCGATTATTACTCTAGTGGAAATAAATCATCTAATATTCTAAGCCTACGTGTTTGACCAGCATGTCTAAGCCACTCGTCAGTTTCCCAGCTGGGCAGCTGAATATCTCGCTCTATAATATCCCCATATGTTGGTAAGTCAATGTCAACAGGAATATCGCCACCATTGTCATCGGAATCTCTGGGATCGTAAAATGGAATGGTTTCCGGGGTGTCCCCAAGGTCGATGCAAATGTTATGAATAGCAAAAAGAGCCTCCATAAGTCGGTAGGTATGCTGAATATTCAGTTCCGGTGGCAGATCCTTGAGTGAGGGAAATCGACCTTTGAGCATGCCAAAGGCATGTTCGACATAAATCCTGATAGAGGAGAGACGTTTGTTGAATTTACGCCGTCGCAGTTTTTCCTGTGGTGGCTGGTTGCGGACTTCGGGCTCTGTGAATGGTCGAAGGACATACGGTGACGAAGGATATCCTAAAAATCAACAAATGAATAAGTGAGTTTGTATGGATACAAAAAACCTGCCTTTATCAGCAAGGACCTGTGTATTTCCAGCGAAATAGTCACGCCGGTGTTGCCAAACATTGGATCGTTTCCACATGGTAACATCTGTGACTGACCCAGGCCACCCAAGTTCGAAAGAAATAAATCGCTTTTCATGGTCAACGATGGCTTGTACATTGATCTTCACAGAGCAAATTAGGAGACACGACATAAGTTGAATGGAAATACTAGCTTACTGCTGGAAATTTCTTCCGACTTAGAAAAGTAACACCATTTCTTGAAGGCATTTCCGTCAAGCGTATCAGCGAGCCATCCAAGATGCCCACGCAGTTCGGAAGACCGTAGTGTTCCATGATATAGTCTGCAACCTCCATGCGACGAGCTTCATCCCCCCACGATACGCTCTGCAATCCAAGCTCACGCAACGCACGCACGACACGTTTACAGTAATGGAAGACAGTCCCGAACCCAATCCCAAGCTTATGAGCCACATGAAGTGAGTCCGCACCATGAGTGCCATAACGCATCAGAAAGCAACCAAGCTGATAACGAACAGGACGCTGCGGCTTCGTTCCAGATGACTGAAAGATTGGGTGTTGTTCAAGCATGTGTACCAGCCATTTGAATGTGTTGCGCGAGACTCTGATATCAATGTTATTACGATTCGTTTGTGTACTGAGCAGTACCTACCTGAACTGGTGGCGAAAATCTCTATCCGGCCAGCTTAATGCTATCGGAAAGAAGTCCTTGCACTTCTGCCATTGATTGTAGGGCCCTCGTGCCCTTTCGAGCGAAAGCAGCCGCGAGAAGAGGGCCCTACTCATTTGCGCAAACACTTTAGACCGGGTGAGAAGATGTTCCTCTTGATCTGCATCCAAATCGGGATTCTCGAGCTCCAATGTGTTTCGGCGTTGGGACAAAGTGAATGCAATGCTTTGGTATGTAATAGCACTCATTAGAAGAGGATTGACAGCCTTGCGAATCGGAGGCATGATTACAAGACCGATAATGAGCGACCGGCGTCGTACGGTCATAGCCAGGTCATCACGGACGCCAGCGGGCTGCCATTAGCTAACAACGTGGCTCGGCTACAGTCGGCTATTCGCTAAATCCTCGCTGACCACAGTTGACCTGACCTGACCTGAACTCACGAAGAATTGAGCAGCCCTAATGGTTGGTTACAGGACCGACTAACCTGTGGTCATCTAGCTATTTTGGGTGCTGCCCCGCAAAACGGCACATCTTCATCTCCCAGTCCAATCAACAGGACCGGTAATCAGAAAATTCCTCGTAAGACAGTCATTCTTTTGATAAACAAAGGCTAATTCTATTACAGCTCCCGTCCCAGATCCAGTTGGAGACAACCTTCCGGACGTCGGCTCCCACGCTGGTGTTCAAAATGTCGCATCTATATCATCACACCCGCCTAGTATGACAATCATTTCTTGATGATCACTAAGGCTGATGGCATGTTTGCCATAGTCGACATTAAAGCCCTTGCGGATCTCATTGTCAAGGCGTCCCCCAAGCCACCAAGTATCCACTATCATGGAGGTGTCTACCAACAATGTTTAATCAGCCCAAACACTGTGAACCCAACACTGATGAACGATGGATACAAGAACAACGGTCGTAAGTCTCGCGAATTAGCCACCAACTCGTTCCACAGCACGATTTGAACCTCCATTTAGCTACATACACGTCGACTGGTAATGCAGCACCGAATCCCCAACAGGCCGGTCTGGGTGCTCAGGGCGCTGCATACCTCACTCCAGCCCGTAGTCCAGGGGAGCCTAGTCCCCCCCGAGTGGACCCCCGAGGCAATCGAGCGCCTTCGAAGACTTTCTGACGAACCATGAAGCTGCCCATGACTAGGTTTACACTGAATCTACATAGGATACGATGCGTTAAAGTTGTATGTACATTATAATGTACTCCCTGATGAAGGACTACGGGCACATGCTTGTTAGGCATGGCCAGGTTAGGTTGAGCCTTGCAAGCTTGAACTTCTCCTTCTCGTTCCACTGGACTTCAAGTTGAGCTTTCCGACAACGCCGATCCCTCACAATATTAGGTTGATCGGCGAGAACTTCGTGATCTGGCCCATCGCAATGCTTCAGCAGTGTCTGGTGTATAGACTGTCGTGACTCATACAAATAATGGAAACGTGATCTCAGATGCTGAGCGCTGATGGACCCAACGGACCGGTGTTGGCCACATGGGGAGGTGCAGAAACAATTAAAGATCACGACTTCTGAACAGGTGTTTCATCGCCCCAAAAATACAATGATAGCTTGTATTGCCATGCCGAATAGCGCTGTCGCAGGGAGCTGAATAGCCTAGTTGGTCCTGGTTTCTCGCGGTCAGAATTTGCTCGTAGGTCCAACAACTTGAATGACGCTGCTGTGAGGAAGTGACTGAAACGTACCTCCCAGTGGGAGCCTCTTTGCTTTTTGTCTTTTGGTGTTCCTTGTACTCAGTTGCGAGCGCCGAGGGTACCAATCACAATGAGCTCACTTTCCACGAGTAGGACAAAATGTTGCAGGAATCATGACATCACATTGGCTGCCGGCCCGGGGTCCAGAAGAGGAGGAACAGTTTATCTCGAAAAGTCGGGTTCCCTAATGCGCACTTCCCTTCAGAGTAAGTCCGATCTAGACGATGATCGTTTGATCCCCATCAGTCGTTGTGCTCATCTCCTTTTTCAGCCACGTCTGTCTCAGGCTCGTCAGCGAGTTCCGGGTGAAGCCGCCCCGAGACACCGCACCACGGCCGTCATCCGTTTTCCCTTCGCCCAACGGTGCACACTAGCTGCTTGGGTCGCGGTCGAGTTCAAAGGGTATCATGATGTGTTTTTCCTTTTCCCGCCTACATAATCTTCACCACTTTCTTTCCTTCATTTATCGTCATTTCTTTCTTGTAATATAAATTCTTCATCGGTACAATCGTGTTTTTCTTCTTCTTGTGTTCTGTGCATTGAAAGCGGAGCGATGGATGTCTAACGCAATACATACACATTGTTGTTCCAATTCGAATCCTGTATTCGTGTCTGTGTCGATGTATTTTCTTCGTTCATCACCCCCGACATCTTCGTTCGTGTCCTAACTTTTTTTCCTTCCTGTTGATCAGTACTGTTTACTACTCACTCGCCACTCCTACCCGTCACGCCGTCCAGTTTGCAACACCTCACTCCCTCTTGGTTACGTTTCCCCTCCCTTGGTTGGTCGATGGACGCCCGTGTTCAAAATTGTTTCATAACCCCCGGGCCCTCGTCCCCGCCGTTCTTCTCGGGTTGAATATTCCTTTTTTCTCGCTTGTTTTCTTTTATTGTGTCGATCGTCTCGTTCCTCATCGTGTTTTCCTAGTCCGCCTCCGCATCATATACATCTGTAGCATGCGCGTGTACAATTTTCGGTCTCTCGCTCGTTGGAATGATTTATCCTCTTTCTATTTATCGTCGGCCTGAGTGATGCTCTGTGGGGTAGACTATCCGAAATTCACTGGGGAAGGCGGCGTGAATGGTGTTATCTGCCATCATGATTCACGGTACCACAGCGGCACAGGATGGTGGTTCCATCTTCACATCACATCCAAATCGTGAGAGTCAATCACATGAGTTAATACAGGAGAGTCTGAGAACTAGTAGTAATATTAACATTCAGATGCCATTCACGCCTGCGGGAAAGTAAGTTCGCTTGGCATGGTTGAATCCAAGGGATTCGGTGGATATCCCATAAAGGTGATGGCTGTCAAAATAACAATAGCCCTCCGGGCGCTCCTGGACCCCCCAGTCCTTTCCCACGATGTTGTGTGCAGTCTTGGTGAAGTGCGGACTCGTATACATGTCCACTTTTTCGATAGCACACTATTACATCTGCAAAAAAGGATTATGGCTGTAGCACACTGCACAGCTCTGTAGCCAAAATAGTGTGATATTTGTCAGAATGTCCAGTGCGTGAGAATAACTTCCTATCTATGACTACAGTAGCACAGGTGAGTTGCTACCAAGTCTATATAGAGCTTAAAAGTGTAGCAAAGTATATAGCAGGGATTGGATGTATCAAAGTGTACAAAAAAGTGTACTAAAACTGTGCTCAAAAGTGTCAAAGTGTATTGGGATTGAGTGTAGCAAAACTGTACAAAAAAGCGTACTAAAACTATACTCAAAAGTGTAGCAAAGGGTATTAGGATTGGGTGTAGCAAAACTGGACAAAAAAGCGTACTAAAACTGTACAAAAAAGTGTATGGAGGTGTATTGGGATTGTGTAGCTTAAAGTGTGCAAAAAAGCGTACTAACACTGTACCAAAAGTGTAGCAAAGTGTGGGATTGATGAGTGTAGCTAATGTGTACAAAAAAGTGTACTGAGTGTAGCAAAAAGTGTAGCAAAGTGTAGTACTAACAATGTACCAAAAGTGTAGCAAAGTGTGGGATAGATGGGTGTAGCTAATGTGTACAAAAAAGCGTACTAAGTGTAGTAAAAAAATGTAGTATTAGTAGTGTAGGAGATCCTAATAATGTGTAGCCATTCCTCATGCTCGGACTTGTACAAAAATCGCGAAAACGGATCACGTGACCGTGTTGAACTCGCCACGTCGCCGTTTTCGAGTCCTTCACCAAACCTCAACCTAACTTCAACCACAACAACACGGCTGGCGTGGGCTCAACAGCCCCGCCGGCATCAGAAGGTGAGTTTTAGTTCGCAAATCAACCCGTCCGCTCACCTCGTACACAGCCGCGCGAGCTGTTTGCCCCACCACCACTTCACACCACCTCCTACCTCAATCTCAACACCATCTCGACGCAAAAACACGGCCGGCGTGGGCTCAACAGCCCCGCCGGCATCGGAAGGTGAGTATTTATTTACGAACCAACCCGACCGCTCACCTCGTTCACAGCCGCGTGCGCTGTTTCCCTACCTCATCCTCCCACCTCATCCTCCCACCTCATCCTCAATAACACAGCCGGCGAGGGCTCAACAGCCCCGCCGGCATCAGAAGGTGAGTTTTTACTCGCAAACGAACCTGACCGCTCACCTCGTATGCAGTCCTGTGCGCTGTTCGCCCAACCTCCCACTGCATCTAACCATCATCCCCACCTTTTTACGAGCACGACCGCTCCTCGCTCGTGGACGCTGCCACCTCACACCACCCCACCACCCTTCCCCACCTGTTTATGAGCACTGATTGTGCTCGCTCGTGGATGCTGCTGCCAGTCCAGTCCCCATCTCCACCTTTTCGCGAGCGCGATCAGCTCGCTCGTGCACGCTGCCACCTCACGCCACCTCACTCGCTCGTGCATGCCACCATCCTGCCCTCGTGATCCCATCAGCAGTGAGCAGAGTATACTAGTAGTGGTACATGGCTTGCAAATGTGTAGTGTTACCAAGAAATTGAATTGGTTTATTATGTCCTTTGTTTCACATGTGTGATGAGCCGAAATTTGAGCCAATAAGTATCTATAATTTGGTACATGGGCATCTGAGATACTACATTGCTCTACAGAAAGTACTGATCCCTGAGCTATGTAGGTTATGTACTAGGGGGAAGACTACAATAGCTACCATTGTAATATCGACTATGTTGTGCTACAGGAGGAAACCTTTTTTCCTGATGTACGGACACGTATTGTACGAGTAAATGTGCGATGTAGCTAGTCCCACGTCATTCGCAGATGCCTTTCCACTGTGTCCCGAACCGCCGTCGTTAGAGCTCCTGGCGTGTAATCGATACACGCTACCAGTACAGACCCGAAACGCTCCGAATCTGGCCATCTAGCCATTCGTTACTTCAAGCAAGAGGACAGCAACTCAGATGCTTACCGGTGATGAATTTCCCTGAAACGATTTCGAAAAGTTTCTAAGGTGAACGCTCTCACGATGGACGGATCAGTGCTGTCGATGAGTAGGAAACCATTTGGCAGGTTAGCCAACACTTCCACTGTATGTGCAGTCAGTTATGCCAATTGCAAACTGTGTCAAGACAGACCTAGTTTGTGACATAGTGCAGGTGCGTTGTCGATGGTGTTGCTGATGACGATGACTGAACATACCAGCACCGGATTCATATTGCAACGCTCGACTGTTGCAGTATTTGTTAGTGCCATGGATGCCAGCACGGATGGTTACTTACGGAGTAAAAAGTCATCAGGGAAAACCTCCCCTGGATAATTGCATAGAATTGTAGATAATCTCAGCTAATACTTGAAATTTTCGAAAAAAAAACTTGAAATTTCATGAATTATCTGGAATTTGACCACCCCTGACTATGTATTTGTTGATATTTTATGATAATTCATGATGATTATGTAGATAATTTTACCCTTGTAGTAGAGTGTACAGAAAGTGTACAAAAAAGCGTACTAAGTGTAGTCAAGAGTGTATTAGGATTGAGTGTAGCTCAAGTGTATAAAAGAGTGGAGTGAAAGTGTAGTTAAAAGTGTGGGAAAGTGTACTGTGATTGAGTGTAGCTAAAGTGTACAAAAAAGCGTAGTGAAAGTGTAGGCAAGAGTGTGGGAAAGTGTAACTAGATTGAGTGTACTAAAGGGTACAAAAAAGCGTAGTGAAAGTGTAGTTACAAGTGTGGGAAAGTGTATTGTGATAGAGTGTAGCTAAAGTGTACATAAAAGTGTAGTCAAGAGTGAGGATAAATGAGAGTAGCTAAAGTGTGCAAAAAAGCGTACTAAAAGTGTACTGTGATTGAGTGTAGCTAAAGTGTACAAAAAAGCGTACTGAAAGTGTAGTCAAGAGTGTATTAGCATTGAGTGTGGCTGTGTACCAGTGAAACTCTAATCAAATGAGTAGGACAGTGTAGCTAGATTGAGTGTAGCTAAAGTGTACAGAAAAGCGTACTAAAACTGTAGTCAAAAGTGTGGGAAAGAGTGTTGTGATTGAGTGTACCAAATGTGTACAATAAAGTGTACAAAAAGCGTAGGACAAGTGTACTGGAAAGTGTAGTAATCAGTCTATTGAAAGTGTACAAAAAAGCGTACACAAGTGTACCAAAAGTGCAGTAGTTGTCTAGTGTAGGAAATCCTAATGAAATGTAGCCCCAATGTCCTAATGCTCGGACTTGACAAAAGTGTGGGAAATGAATTAGAGATTTAGGAGACTTTGCAAAACATATGGAAAATACAACATTGTGGCTTCCACATCATAGCTAGCAACACTTTAAGTTGTAGATCAGACAGATGGGTGTTGTCCTAGCTCACCTTTACCTGTGGAAGCCACAATGTTGTATTTTCCATATGTTTTGCAAAGTCTCCTAAATCTCGAATTCATTTCCCACACTTCTTATATGTTTAAATCACGCTTTCCTGCTTCAATTCTCACTTGATGGACTCAAGAAAGTATGGAGAAATATCCCCCAATGTATACTAGAGGTCTAGATAGTCGCCCTTAACATATATTCCATAGGGCACTTTCTATACCCCTGTCATACAAAAGGTGAAAAAAGCGTACTGGAAGAGTTCAGAGACCTCTGGAGAGGGTGTGTAATGATAGAACTCAGGTCTATAGTGGTCTGATGGACCTCCATACCTCACCGAGTCAACCCAGGATCAGTACAGCTTCCAAGAGCCAGAAGAGGGTCAGGAGGAGAATATGTCATAACTTCACCAGCTTCTATCCCAGCCACTTGGGCTTGTTATATGTTCTAACTATATATGAAGGGTGTTTGGGTATGTACTCTATAGACCCATACCCTCAATATGTCAAAAATGCGGTTATGTTTTTGTTTTCTCCCCCTATACTGGTATATTCCCTTACAGGGGCTTTCAAAACATCAAATAAGCGGTGGGAATAATCTAATATAGTACATATAGCATGTCTCTACCTTCTGATCATGTATACAGGCAGGGAAAGCAGCTGAACTGAAGGGGGAAGCCTGTAAAACATATAATCTAGGAGGTTTCCAATATGGGCACTGATGTCATGCTTCTTTTCTGTGCCTGGGACCCTGGAATGCTTATGTAACTAAAAAAGCGGACCAACCAAATGCATTGCAAGACATGTTGCATTAAATTTTCCCTGGGATGCTTATGTAATCAAAAATGCGGACATTGTATTGCAATAGGAAGGCAAAATGGCTAGGGAGTGAAGTACAGTGAATTTTGCAACACAGAGGACAATGACTACAGGGATTGATGCAACAGGACTCCAGGATGTGGTGAGACGACGGAAAGACGACGGAAAGACGACAAGCGAAGGAGGGTGAATCGATAACTGATCGATAGCGGGATGTGATCTCAGTCACAACGTTACTATCCCACGGGCCGTCACGCCAGCATTAATGGAAAACAAACCTGGCCCCTCCGGGTCCAGGAATATAGTCCAATCCATGTCTATCCGCTCCTTTCCGCTTCCGGATAGCCCCTATCCATTTCCGGATACTTCTGGATGCATTCCGTGTTTAATCTGATGTTTCCGTTGCCCGGAACGCACGGAAACATCTCTGGATTCCTTGGAACGGATTCCTTTTACATTCATATGTTCTCCTATATGTCATTCACTTGTCTATTCCTATTCATGACATTTCTGTTCACTATTCTCCCTTTCTATTCTTATCCCTGTGAAGTCCTTGACATTCCTTGATCCTTTTGCACCCGGAATCGGTCATTCCGGACCGGAATCGCGTCAGATCGTTCTGAGCGCATCTCCACCCATCTACTTAAAACCTCGTCTCACTTCCAGAGCACCTCAGTCGTTTCCGCCTCTCTTAGGCATCAGCTGAGGTGAGTATTTACTTTCTTTACTTAGTTCCTTTACTTATTTGAGTTTAGTCTCAGTACCAGCTGTGATGGTGACAGCTGAGTTTCAAGCTATCGGTGCAGAAACGTCTCCATAACGTCTGGTGCATTTCGTGCAGCGGGCCCCCCATCCATCACGCGTCACGGGGTGTCACAGGTAGCTGCGGTTAATTTTAGTGATGACGCTGTAGCGTACCATCGTAATCTAATCACTGCGAGTCTGCTCGAACAATGTCCTCCCATTCAGCACACGAAGATCACAATTTCTGGGCTGATCTCTTGACGCGAGATGATGATGATGACTAATCGCTTTTTACCGTCCTTTTTTGGAATATAGAAAACCGGAGATGTCTGAGGGAATTTCGATGGATGAAGATATCCTTTCGATAACTCCTTATCGATAAACTTTTTAACGTCATCTAGTTCCTGTTCGGACATCGGAATCACCCGACCCTTCTTGGAAACGAAATCAGGCTTGAGATCTATTGCGTGGTCCCACGCCTTTCGGGTAGGCATACGCTCACTCTCTTGCTCTGAGAAGACGTCTAAGTATTCGTGGAGTTCTACTGGGACTTTCTCGGTGAGCTCCACCTCAAATACTTGGCGAATAGAAAAAGAACATTTCAAGTGATAATTAACTACTTTGCACTGATCAGTGCAGCGTGTGAATTTTACTTGTTTGGCTACCCAATTGATTTCAGGGTTGTGCCTTTCAAGCCAATCATAGCCGATGATCATATGGTGTGTGCCAAGTACAGAAACAAAAGTGTCCATATGCTCGAAATGTCCATTGTGTCCCAAAACAAGCGAAACCTTGTGAGTAACACCGCCTATCGCTCCCTCTGAGCCGTCGGCGTTGTACACTGGAATAGGAAAAGGAAGTTCTTCCAGTGTTACACTTGTACCGGGTAGGTCAAAGCGTAGACGCAAAAGCCTAGTCAAAGACAAGGGTTTCAAGTTCAAGGATAGCCTAACGATGGGATGTCCACGTTAAGGCCTAGCGTCCGTTCAAGAGTGGGACAGTGACTCTCAGAGGGTTCAAGGGAAACAAGGAGTAACCAGGCTAGATTGCCTAGGTCTAACTTAAGGTTACAAGAGGAGACTCGAGGGTTTATATAGGTAAAGGAACAAGTTAAGGGCAGGCATAGAAGGAGTCGGAATAGGTAAGAATGAGCTATGACAAATAAGAATGAGTCATGCTCAGTAATCATATGAGTCAGCGATGACGAAGTGTAGAAGTTGAAAGAACATGAGAGAACATTCGCTGACTAAGACAGAGTAAGAAACGAGAGGCCTAGGCAGGACTCGAACCAGCGACTAGGACTTAGTACAAGGTAAAGGAAAAGGAAAGAATGGGGAATCATAACATCCAGTGTCCAACCATGTCTCTCACAGAACGATTTATCTATGAAAGTTTCGGTTGCGCCAGAATCTAATAGAGCGACAAGCTCCATTTTCTTCCATTGCTCCCCTTTGTCGTACATAATAGTAATATCGAGATCCAGCTCGTTTTTCCGATTCTGATTCCTTACATGTATTTTTGATGGGATTTCTTTTTTCGAATAATTTACCTTAAGGGAATCAAGCACGAATTGTTTTACTTCTGTCGCCACGCCACTAGGGAACGCCCTTTCAGAAGAAGAAGAAGAATTATATTTAAACGAAACATGAGGCCCGGTACTAATACAACCATTGGGTAAACTAAGTCCGTGCCTTTGAGAACCCATCTCTCTCATCGGCTGCTTCCTTTTAAAGCTTCGGCTGCCTGTGCCTTAGCTTCTGACTCAATGTGGTCGCGCCAGTACACTTCCGCTTCTTGGTTTGTATATGCCGCTTGATGTGACATGTAACTTGTGCTGGTGGACGGGCCAGCGGGGTAGGGGGAAGATTGGGGAGGGTAGGGTGCAGGGATGGTACCTGCGAAGGGCATCTGCCGGTTGTCAAATGGCAGGGAAGTTTCAACGTATTGTTGAGAATATGGGTCCCACATAACAACTTGTCTCTGACGTGGCCTGCGGGGTTTAGGGCACACGTTTGCAAAGTGACCAGGCTGGTCGCAGTCGAAACAGTTTCTCCGAACGGGGGATCTTGGCATTTGCTGTGCCAAAAGATCCATCGGGGCTCCACGACCAGGCTGCGTGTGTTATTGTTACGAACGCTCAGTTCCTTATCCTAGTCTTTCCTACACTTACTATGTTTCTCTTTCACTTTT
The DNA here is from genome assembly GCA_038093975.1 of Chalciporus piperatus. Classification (NCBI taxonomy): domain Eukaryota; kingdom Fungi; phylum Basidiomycota; class Agaricomycetes; order Boletales; family Boletaceae; genus Chalciporus; species Chalciporus piperatus. The sequence continues at coordinate 2,634 of JBBPTG010000339.1, read as the reverse complement.
GCACTTAGTCGCTTTCTCTCCCTTTTCTGTTATCTTATCTTATCAAGATCACATCACGTGACCTGCTGACATCAGCTAGGTCTAGCCTTTCGCTTACGTAACGTGGCTGTGCGTGGCTGTGCATCTTCCCCACTGTCCATGACTCATACCGAGTCACCATGACTCAGACTCTTAATGACTCAGCATGACTCACCGTGACTCATACTGACTCATCTCGCTTCCTAGTCATATACGCTATTGGCTGTTACTCGCCATGACTCATATCTAGTCATACCTAGTCATATAGTTAAGGTTTAGTCACAACATGTACAAACACTGTCAATAGTATATAAACCCGGGTTGACAAGCACTGGCTCTCCAGTCTTGTTCTCCTGGAGTTCACATAGCGTAGTCCATTTGTACCCTGATGCAGGGCCAGCTGATCACCAATTAGGCCGTGCTCTACTGGCCGGCTAACGATTGGCCGCTGGTGTATGGTCACCTAGGTTAGGGATCGGCTAGTAATAGAATGTACACGTAGAGTAGGGATCAGCCAATGTACCATTGTGCCCTGGCAGTGGGAATGGCCAACACAAAGGTTCCCTGAGGTAGGACCTGGCCGACTGGTGCTAATTACCCAGTCCTGCCTGCATCAGGGTTCGGCCCATAGAGAATAGGGATAGGCCGATGTGTAAACCCTCCATGTGTAGGGAGCGGCCGATGCAGGAAATGTTTAGGGGTGGGCATTGGCCACTGAATCATGTCTCCTACAGCAGGCATGGCCCGATAGATTGAGTGTCAATGGGTAGGGATGGGCCGATGCAATGATGTCCATCTGTAGGGATGGGCCAATGTCACCCGCCTCAGTAGGTAGGGATTGGCCGATGTATAGTTTGTTGATGCATAGGAATGGGCTGATGCATTGAGCCTCAATGTGTAGGAATGGGCCGATGCATTGAGCCTCAATGTGTAGGGATGGGCCGATGCAATCAGTGTCGATGTGTAGGAATGGGCCAATGGGTTGAGCCTCAATGGGTAGGGATGGCCCGATATACCGATTGTCACTAGGTAGGGATGGGCCGATGCAATCAGTGTCAATGTGTAGGGATGGGCCGATGCAATCAGTCTCAATGTGTAGGGATGGGCCGATGCAATCAGTCTCAATGTGTAGGGATGGGCCGATGCAATCAGTCTCAATGTGTAGGAATGGGCCGATGCAATCAGTGTCAATGTGTAGGCATGGGCCGATGCATTGAGCCTCAATGCGTAGGAATGGGCCGATATACCTATTGTCACTAGGTAGGGATGGGCCGATGCAATCAGTGTCAATGTGTAGGGATGGGCCGATGCAATCAGCGTCAATGTGTAGGGATGGGCCAATGGGTTGAGCCTCAATGCGTAGGGATGGGCCGATATACCTATTGTCACTAGGTAGGGATGGGCCGATGCAATCAGCGTCAATGTGTAGGGATGGGCCCATGCATTCAGCCTCAATGCGTAGGAATGCGCCGATATACCTATTGTCACTAGGTAGGGATGGGCCGATGCAATCAGTGTCAATGTGTAGGGATGGGCCGATGCATTCAGCCTCAATGCGTAGGAATGCGCCGATATACCTAGTGTCACTAGGTAGGGATGGGCCGATGCAATCAGCGTCGATGTGTAGGGATGGGCCGATGCATTCAGCCTCAATGCGTAGGAATGCGCCGATATACCTAGTGTCACTAGGCAGGCATGGGCTGATGTAAAGTTAGTCCATTGGTAGGAATCTGTTGAAACCATTAGGCCACCCTTGCTGCATCGGCACGGACTGTCCTGATATCCTCCTCTGAGCCATTACCTGAAAGGATTCGAACGGTTCTCTTGGCCGATACGATGTGATTCCACAAAGGCATTCTGGGGACCTCCAAAAACCAGCTCAAGGGGAAGCCATCTCTGGGGCCGTCTGCTGGCAAATCTTGCAGCGCATGTTCTCTGATACGACCGAAGGTCTCTGAAATGGATTCATTGACCTCGGCTGTTCGGGCGATCAGGCCAACTTGCCAAAGAACATCCATGGAAGCTCCTACCAGCAGCCGATGAATCCTGTTGCCTCAAAGGTGGCATGCGGAATGTGAACTCTGTTCTTGGCATTCCTGCGGCCGTGCTATCTTCTGTCTAGGGAATGTCATCTGAATCCTTCCCAACATTTCCCCTGACATACCTGAAGAAGAATCACCATCTTCACTGTCAGAGATATTGGCTATGATTGGTTGTGAATCCCTCGGAGAATCTGCAGACATTCTTGTGTCTGCGCCGGCCGATGATGATTCGCTTGAAGTTGCCATTCTGTCGTCTTCGCTGGATTCCGGCTCTGTGTCATTGTCAAATCCTAAGTCACTCAGGGGTCAGCGTTCCTAAGATGATTTTCGGCTGACAACTTACCTGTGAATCTTACTTGCTTTGGTGCCATGTGTATGTTGCAAAATAGTCAAGGACAGACCAGGGGAGATAGAACCCATCGGCTGAGCCTAATCAGATCAATCGGATCAACAGCACCCGAGACTCCAGTTTCCCATGTCACCTGCTCCCTATGAGAATGCAAGTACATTTCCAGCTCCGCTTACCCAACTTGGACAAACACATTACATCACTTTCTATAGCTTTTATTCTCGG
>JBBPTG010000338.1:0-22817 GCA_038093975.1 Chalciporus piperatus | reverse complement strand
TCGATCTTGCTGACTTTGATCTGAAAATGATTCATGTTCCTGGCTCATCCCTCGCCGGTCCCGATGCCTTATCTAGGCGTGCTGATCACTTTCCCACCAGCGCCGATGACAATGCGGGTACCACTCTACTACCACCCTCCCTATTTGTCCGTGTCATCGACGCCGCCATGAACAACCACATTTCCAGTCTTTCCAAAGATGACCCGTTTCTCCTCACCGCATTACAAGCCATTGACGGCGATATCCCAGCGCCATTCCGATCCCGGCTGGCTGACTGGCAGATGAATAACGGTGTCCTGACCTACCAAGATCGCGTTTACATTCCACCGGACGAAAACTTACGTCGCACTGTCGTCCAACGCTGCCATGATCACCCCACCGCCGGCCACCCGGGTTATCTCAAAACTAGACAGCTGGTTGCTGCTGAATTCTGGTGGCCTGGTCTTGCACAGTTTGTGCGCAAATATGTCGAAGGATGCGCAACCTGCCAACAGAACAAAGCGAACACACATCCAACTACTCCACCCTTAATGCCCATACCGTCAAAGAGCTCCAAACCGTTCCAGCAAGTGTCCTGTGACCTAATCACCGACCTGACCATTTCCAGTGGCTTCGATTCTCTGTTGGTCGTGGTCGACCACGGGCTTACAAAGGGGGTAATTCTCTGCCCTACTAAGAAAACTGTCACCGCCGAAGGGATTGCCTCCCTCTTTTTCCACAAAGTCTACCTGAGATTCGGTCTTTACGACAAAATCATCAGCGACCGAGGACCACAATTTGCATCCGAGTTCGCTCGTGAACTAGGACGAATCCTTGGATACGACCTTTCCCTCTCCACTGCCTACCATCCCCAAACCGATGGGGAAACTGAACGTGTCAACCAGGAAGTAGAAACCTATCTCCGAATCTACTGTGGAGATAACCCCATATCCTGGGCTGATTCTATCTCCCACACCGAATTTGCACACAATCATCGACCCCACTCTGTCACCGGCAAATCCCCGTTCTATCTCATGATGGGATATGAACCCCGTCCTCTTCCTTCGGTGATTGCTGACTCCGCTCTACCCGCTGTCGAACTTCGCCTTTATTCCCTCACTGCTGCCAGAGACGAAGCACTCGCCTCACACGAGCTTGCCAGACAAGTGATGTCCGCACGAACTCGACAGAAGTTCAAACCATTTGCCAAAGGAGACAAAGTCTGGCTAGAAGCAAGAAACCTCAAACGGTCCCTTACTTCCCCAAAGTTCGCCCCGAAACGAGAAGGACCCTTTATCATCACACAGGTCTTATCCCCGCTGTCTTATAAACTCCGCCTCCCACAACCGTGGAAGATCCACCCCGTGTTTCATGCTTCTCTGTTATCACCCTATCGCGAAAACCCCGTACACGGACCGAACTTCCCGGCTCCACCACCTGACTTGATAGAAGGCGAAGAAGAGTATGAGATCGAAAAGATTCTCTGACACCGAAGTTTCTCCGGATGCCACTCGTACCTGGTTCGCTGGAAAGGATATACTGCTGACGAAGATCGCTGGCTCAAAGAAACAGACCTTACCCACGCCAAGGATGTTCTTGAAAACTATAAGAAAGCTCATCCATCCGCCTTCCCTTCTTCCTCAAGATCCCCATCTTCTGTCAGACGCAAAGCTCGCCGCTGAAACTATGTCTGCTCCTACTACCCCTTCGTCGACCACTATGTCTTCCATTTCTTCTCTATCTCGTTCTTCCTCTTCTCCTACTTACCCCCCTGGTTTACCTATCCGTTCTCTACCTATTCAACCCACTCGTCCCTCTTCCCCCGAACCCGCTAGCCCAACCGTCGCTGAAGCTGGATGGAATACCACTGGTCTTCCACTAAACTCCGCTGGATGGCCAGTCTTGCAGGAAGACCTAGATGCCCCCACTCATATTGCCGCTATTCCCACCGTCAGAGTCTTACCCATTGAGTTACCACTCACCACTCATCGTCTTCGTGACGAGTTGATGGACAATGCCGTCATGGACCGTATGTCCCAATTCTTACTTGACTCACGTCTCTCTGTACCCATCGGCGCCCACCTTGATCTGGGGTCACCCCTCTTTGCCCTCTACCGTGCCTACCTGCAAGCATCCCGTCTTGCCAATCTTCCTCCTTCCCTGACGACGGTTCACCAAGCTCATTCAGAAGCTGCCTCCCTCCGCAACATCCACGGTGATCTAATTACCAACCTCAGCATCGCTCTCTATGAGCTACGGATGCCGGAGTTTCTGAATGACCTTGACCGCTACCTCAGAGAATCCGCCTCTGCGGCTCAATCTCCAACCCCTGTCATCGGAGTTTCTACCTCATCTCTCCCCTCGTCGACTCCTTCCGCGTCCAGCTCCCCTTTGAACGATGAAGAGGAAGCAGTCTTCTTTCGTGCAGAACGTAACCACATTACCTCGCAACGACAACGGACTGGCACCATACCTCTATCCACCTCACATCCCCAGTACCACGATGCCTGCTTCGTATGTCACCGACTGGGCCATATACGTGTCCACTGTCCCGTATACCAGTGTCCCACGTGCTTCCGCTGGGCACCCGGTCACATTCAAGGTCGTTGTCCACTTAGGCGTGGACAGAGACATACAACCACGCCACCTGTTGCACCCTCTTCCCGTTCCCGCCGATCAACCAATACCAATCGAGCTGCTCGACGCCCCCCTCCACTCTATACCCGTATCTCGGGTGAGGCTAATTCACGCGACGACGACGACGCCACTCTCTATGACGGAGATGATCCAACCGACGATGTCGGATATGCAAACATGACCGGTTCTCCTGGTCATTACGGGTTAAGCATTTGACTAGTTTTTATCTTCGTCGATGACTTGATTCTAATACGGGGGTAATGTTACGATCACTCATTCTTTCCTCTTCTTTGTTACCTTGTACTAAGTCCTAGTCGCTGGTTCAAGTCCTGCCTAGGCCTCTTATTTCTTACCTTGCTTTAGTCAGCGAACATTCCTTAATGTTCTTTCTCCTTCCACGCTTCGTCATCGCTGACTCGTATACTTACCGAGCATGACTCATTCCTATTCGTCATGACTTGTTCTTACGTATTCTGACTTGTTCTATGCCTGCCCTTAACTCGTTTCTTCACTTATATAAACCCTCGAGTTTCCTCCTGTACCCCACCAAATCTTACAACTAGCTGTCACCTGCTTTCCTTTGAACCCTCTGAGAGTCACCGTCCCACTCTTGAACGGACGCTAGGCCTTAACGTGGACATCCCATCGTTAGGTTACCTTTGAAACCTTTGTCCTTGACTAGGCTTTTGCGTCTACGCTTTGACCTACCCGGTACAAGCATAACAGAGAGGGTGGAGGAAAAATTGGACGACATCTCCCGTTTTGAGACGCTCAACCCACCACTCTAAATCAGGCTGTATCATTTCATCAGCAAGACTGTAAAAAGTCTGAAATGACTGGAGCTTACTTGTCTGACTGGAGCCAGTCAGACAAGTGAGCCAGTAGCCAAGTGCCCCAGGCATCCAGTAGTCTCAGTCATCCAGTAACCAAGTGTTCCAGTCATCCAATAGTCTCAGTCATCCAGTAGTCCAGTGAGTCAGTGCTCCAGTAACCTCAGTAGTCTCAGTCATCCAGTCATCTAGTCACCAAGTCATTTCAGTAGTCCCAGTCATCCAGTCATCCAGTCACCAAGTCATTTCAGTAGTCCCAGTGGCCCAGTGCTCCAGTGCTCCAGTCACCCAGTCAGTTCAGTGTGGCAGTGCTCCAGTGCTCCAGTCACCCAGTCAATTCAGTGTGGCAGTGCTCCAGTGCTCCAGTCATCCAGTAATATCAGTAATATCAGTAATCCAGTAGCTCAGTAGCCCAGTACTTCAGTACTCCAGTAGCCCAGTAGTGCAGTAACTAAGCAATCCAGTGGTCCAGTAATTCAGTTGGCAAGTGAGTTCAGTCACCCAGTAGCCAAGTCATCCAGTCATCTAGTAGCTCAGTCACCCAATAGCCAAGTATCCCAGTCATCCAGTCACCTAGTCAAATCCAGTCACCTAGTAGTCCAGTTATCCAAATACCTGTGTTGCTCAGTTACCCACCCAGTTATCTAGTCACTTAGTCACTCAGTAGCTCACACGAGTTACTCCAGTTATCTAGTCACTCGGTCACCTGTAACCAGTTACCCAGTCACCAGTCACCAGTCATCCAGTACAAATGTAGAGCCAGCCATTTAAAATACGATTGGAAGCAGAGAGGTGATGCTGATGACATCTAGCAGTATCTACTACATCAAGACTTAGCTAAGGTTGAGGGAGGAGACTGAAGCAGCATGCAAGAGCTGGATTGATGAATGATGATTATTAAGGCCATGAAGAGCAAAGACTTACCTGGTTGAGAAAGGGAGGAGGATGGAAGGAGAGGACAATGGATGAGCTGAATGGATGGATGAGGTCAGTGACGAGGCCAGAGAGAGCAAAGACTTACCTGGTGCAGAAAGGGAGGAGGATGAAAGGAGAGGACAATGGGTGAGCTGGATGGATGGGTGGGGTCAGTGGCGAGGCCAGAGAGAGCGAGGGAGCGTACCGTGGTGCACCGGTGTGCGCGGGTGTCCTCTGGTGTGCGGGGGCGAGCGGTTGGCCTCGTTGGTGTGCGAGGAAATGACCGCGCGTTGTGCTGGGGGGTGATGCTGCGGGGCCGTTGACGAGCGGTTCCGCTCATGGATGTGTGGGGATGATGGTGCTGCATGGATGGGGCCACGGGATCATTGGGAGGTGAGCGGATGGGGTTGCCAGTGGATGATGGGCACTCACCTTTCGACCTCGTTGGTGTGCGAGGAAATGACCACGGGAGCGTTGGTGTGCGGAAAGTTGAAACGAGTGGTTGCACTTGGCGTCGTACAAGGAAGGAGGTGCGGGGGAAGGAATTGGGAGTTGAGTTGTACTCACCTTGGGTCACCAGCGGGGCTGTTGAGCCCACGCCGGCTTGCTTGTCGAGGACGAGAGTGGTTGAGGAAGAGTGGCGAGTTACGAACATTGCACAAGTTTGAAAGTCACGTGGTGGCGCATGTTGAAAGTCACATGACATTCAAACTTGCGCCACGTTCGCAACTCTCGTCGCTTCAAGTTCTCTTTCACTGGTACATTCCGCTCATCCATAACACAGCCGGTGTGGGCTCAACGGCTCAACAGCCCACACCGGCACTGAAAGGTGAGTGCCCATCATCATCCACTGGCAACCCCATCCGCTCACCTCCCAATGATCCCGTGGCCCCATCCATGCAGCACCATCATCCCCACACATCCATGAGCGGAATCACTTGTCAACGGCCCCGCAGCATCATCCCCCCAGCACAACGAGCACAACTGCCCGTTTCCGCTCACCAATGGTCCCACAGCCCCTTCCTCGCACATCCATCACTTCAACAACTCAATTCCGCTCGTCAACGCTCATCATCGGTCCCACGGCCACATCGTCTCACAACAACGAGCTCAACCAGAGGACACCCGCGCACACCAGAGGACACCCACGCACACCGGTTCATTATGGTACGTTTCTTTGCACTCTCTGGCCTCGTCACTGACCTCATTCATCCATCCAGCTCACCCACTGTCCTCTCCTTTCATCCTCCTCCCTTTCTGCACCAGGTAAGTCTTTGCTCTCTCTGGCCTCGTCACTGACCTCATTCATCCATTCAGCTCATCCATTGTCCTCTCCTTCCATCCTCCTCCCTTTCTCAACCAGGTAAGTCTTTGCTCTTCATGGCCTTGTCACTCATCTCATTCATCCATCCAGCTCACCCATGCTGCACTTCAGTCCTCCCTCCAACCTTAGCTAGAAGTCTTGATGTAGTAGATACTTCTTGAATGTCATCATTGCTTGTCACCCCTCTCTGCTTCCAGTTAGATCCTTGAGTGACAGATACTAGTACAGAATGAGCTGGCTCATTGTACTGGATGACTGAGTGACTGAGTGACTGGGTAACTGAGCTACTGAGTGACTAAGTGACTAGATAACTGGGTAACTGGGTAACTGAGCTACTGAGTGACTAGATAACTGGGTAACTGGGTAACTGAGCTACTGAGTGACTGGATAACTGGATAACTGGGTAACTGAGCTACTGAGTGACTGGATGACTGGGATACTTGGCTATTGGGTGACTGAGCTACTAGATGACTGGATGACTTGGCTACTGGGTGACTGAACTCACTTGCCAACTGAATTACTGGACCACTGGATTGCTTAGTTACTGCACTACTGGGCTACTGGAGTACTGAAGTACTGGGCTACTGAGCTACTGGATTACTGATATTACTGATATTACTGGATGACTGGAGCACTGGAGCACTGCCACACTGAACTGACTGGGTGACTGGAGCACTGGAGCACTGGGCCACTGGGACTACTGAAATGACTTGGTGACTGGATGACTGGATGACTGGGACTACTGAAATGACTTGGTGACTAGATGACTGGATGACTGAGACTACTGAGGTTACTGGAGCACTGACTCACTGGACTACTGGATGACTGAGACTATTGGATGACTGGAACACTTGGTTACTGGATGACTGAGACTACTGGATGCCTGGGGCACTTGGCTACTGGCTCACTTGTCTGACTGGCTCCAGTCAGACAAGTAAGCTCCAGTCATTTCAGACTTTTTACAGTCTTGCTGATGTTGTACGGAGCGATGGGGCATGAAAGGGTTGCTGGAGCACAGGCGCAGCATGCGTTCTAAACCGATCAGATGTGTGTGTCCTCATTTGATTACCGCTGTTGCATGTAGTAATTTACCGTAGAGTTGTCTGAGGTCCTTGAGGACATGTGTGGGAGATTTGATCCAGTCTTCGATGGCGCCGAGATATTTTTGTACCTTGTCAGGTGTGAGTGAAACAATGCGCTGGTCCAGGTCCCACAGAAAGCCAATGTAAATTGTGGTGGGACCGAAGGGCTGGTCTTTGGATTTCTCCCAAGGGATTCCGAGTTCAGACAAGAATTTGTCAATGTCGTCTATGCTGTACGAGAAACGCGCGTCGTGAGGCGATCAATGTGAGGCTGTGGAGAAATCTCATATTGGGTGCGAACAGTTTTCATTTAATTCCTCATGGGAGCCATGAGGCATTAGAGAACCTTGGTAAAACAAACGGCTTCCAGATTGCTTTATCGGTCCCTGGTACATCAGGAAAACCCTCCCCTAGATAATTGTATAGAATTGTAGAAAATTACTGAAAAACCGTGTTTTTTTCGAAAATATCATGTAATTTCTCATATTATCAGGAAATTTTGTGTCAGTTACAAGTGGCTGACCACCCTTGAGAGTATATTATCAGATATTTCATGATATTTCATATAATAATTATACTCAACTTTTCTGAAGGTATAAGTAGTCCAAAGGGTGGAAAACTGAGTGTAGCAAAAGTGTAGTAAGTGTAGTGAAAAGTGTAGCAAAGTGTAGCAAAAAAGCGTACTAAAAGTGTAGTCAATGGTGTGGGAAAATGTGTAGTGATGGAGTGTAACTAAAGTGTACAAAAAAGTGTACTAAAAGTGTAGTTACAAGTGTGGGAAAATGTGTAGTAATAGAGTGTAGCTAAAGTGTACAAAAAAGCATAGTAAATGTGTAGTTACAAGTGTGGGAAAGTCTATTAGATTAGAGTGTAGCTAAAGTGTACAAAAAAGCGTAGTGAATGTGTAGTCGATAGTGTGGGAAAGTCTATTAGATTAGAGTGTAGCTAAAGTGTACAAAAAAGTGTAGTGAATGTGTAGTCAATAGTGTGGGAAAGTCTATTAGGATAAAGTGTAGCTAGATGGAGTGTAGCTACACTGTAGCAAAAAAGTGTACTAAATCAGTAATCGAAAGTGTACCAAAGTATATTAGGATTGAGTGTAGGAAAAGTGTACAAAAAAATGTACTAAGGGTAGTCAAGAGTGTAGCAAAGTAACTATGTTTGACTGGAGCTAAGTGTACAAAAAAGTGTAGATAAGTGTAGCTTAATTTCCCTAATGGTTGGACTTGTCAAAAATCCGCACGGGAAGGTCACGTGACCGTGTTGAACTTGCCGCGTCAGCCTTTTCGAGTCCTCACCACTACAACCAAACTACAACTACCACTACCCCACAACCCACCTCAACACAGCACGAAAACGCAGCCGGCGAGGGCTCAACAGCCCTGCCGGCTTCACCAGGTGAGTTCTCGCTCACCACCACCACCACTACTCACCTCAAGCATGCCCCACCACCTTCAACCACCCAACTTCGACACGAAAAAACAGCCAGCGAGGGCTCAACAGCCCCACTGGCTGTCACAGGTGAGTTTCTACTCACCCCACCACCACCACTGGCACCTCTCACCTCGAATACAGCCACTCGGGCTGTTTGCCCCACCACCACCACCACCTCCCACTCGAACTCGAACAATACGGCCGGTGTGGGCTCAACAGCCCCGCCGGCATGACAAGGTTCGTTTTTCCTCAACCCACCACCTCTCACCTCGTATACAGCCATTCAGGCTGTATGCCCCACCATCATCTCCCACCTCAACCTCGACACTCGACATCAAAACACGGCCGGCGAGGGCTCGACAGCCCCGTCGGCCTCACGAGGTAAGTTCCCACTCACCCCCACCACATCCACTCACCTCGAACACCGCCGGTCGGTCGTTCGAGCTCGCCGCCACCTCATGCCACCTCCTCACCAACACCTTTTCACGAGCCTCACTGGCTGGCTCGTGCATGCCTTGGGACACCTTGTAGGTAAGCTCATCGCCACCATCTCTGCTTCCTCTCTCATCACAATCAACAGCTGTACCTTGCTCCCTGGGTTTGTCCAGCACCACAAGTAAGCTCATTCCCCCACCATCTCTGCTCCCTCTCTCATCACCTCAACAGCTGTACCTTGCTTGATAGCAGTTAGTAGATGTAGTACATGATCTGTATAGGTACATCATAAATTCATTGTCCACGCACATGTGATTTAATAGTAGTGAATGTCCAGTATTATCAGAATATAGTCTGCTAATATGAACACTATTATGACATTATATCTGCTAATTACAATGTCTTTCTGAAGATAATTGTATGGAAATATCAAGATTTTTCAGAAAATCCAGAGAATAACAAGGGGGGGCTACTTATGTTGATCAAATTAGAAGAAATATTAGAAATATGAAGAAATGTCAATAATAGTTGGTATTTGTGAGAATTACTTTGGAAATATCTATTATTCTATACAATTATCCAGGGGAGGGTTTTCCTGATGTTTCCTGCATACGGTCAGAAATGGCTTCAGATATCAAAAATTCTGCTGGAGCTATTTTTGGTCTGAACGCGATGTACTTCAGCCGCGGATATGATCGAACAACACAAGCAGACTGTCGCAGCCTTATTGTCGCCCAATGATAAATTTACGAAGTTTGCACCTGTTCTGTTCCCTCGTCCCGACAACCCGCAGCCAAATGACTTCCTCAAGTGCGTGACCCTCGTTCGGGTAAGTTCTCCAAGTCGTATATAGCCATATCTTTATTAACAAACCATGGTCCTTGGAACAGGTATTGAGGGTCGCGCTATTTGGAAAAGCATCAATCAATGGCGGACGCTCATCTGGACCAAAGCCGAAGGCCAAGATCTGGAACCTCAGCAGCACGACGGCGGGAATGATAGCGAACGCAGCCGTGGTCGTAAGTTCCGACATTCTTGCTGAATCAACTTGCAACTTAACGATATTTCTTTTCAGGAAATTTTTGTACTTTCCGGAGATCCTAACCTCTACCCAAAAGGCGAGAAGACCAGCATTCCGTATACCGAGTGGCAAGCCTACTACTACTCTCGTTTGCATGACCAAACTCCTTGGGCGAGGTCAGTCTTCAAGTTTTTCAATGACGCCCTTTTCCCCGCAACATCCTCCGGAGCCGTGGATCCCCTGGAAACGAACAACGTGAATGACACTAACGAGTGGGAAGAAGAGTTCGAACTTGCCTTCGCGGCTGGTGTCGAATTTCCTGTTGTAGGGCAGCATCAGGCTCGGCCCCCACCTGAGCCTGAAGTACCCGCCACAGCTCCAGCACGTCCTGCCCCCTTGTGATCAATGGTGATACAGAATCTCAGCCTCCTTGATGCAGGAGCACCTCGTATCATCATTCCAGCCGCATCTCTACCCAGGCCTGCTTTCATTCCACCCGTACTGCCAGCCCTACCTGCTTCTGCAGGAGCACTTGCTGCGCTTCCTGGACCCACTTTTCGTGTCAATGCCGCAGCCTCAGCTCCACCTGCTCCCGCTCCATCTGCTCCCGCTCCACCCCCACCCCCCACTCCACCTGCTCGTGCACCTGTGCTTGTTGTAGCAGAGCCTGCCGACGATCCTGCCGGTGACATTGGTGGAGTGCCTGCGAACACTGCAGTGAAGGCTAAGCCAAAGACAAAGCCCAAAGGCAAAGGCAAAGGCAAAGCTACCACGGCGCCTGAAGAATCCGACAAACCACAGAACGTGATCAACGAGCTTGATGCTGACACTGGAAGCGCTGTTTCGGGCAGGAGAAAGACAAGGAAGGCGAACAAGTAATGTTTTTCAATGCTACGCAGCGCGGCGGCAGGTCCCCTTCCAACTTCACTAATCTCCGCTCTCGTTTCAAGTTCATCTATTTCCTGTTACATACATCTTCCTTCTTCATCTCCCATTTGTCATTTCCTCTGAATCACACTGTCATATCTGAATCATGTCCTCAAGCCCGTAGACTCATGTTGCAAATGTGTTGCAAACGAGTATGTCTGTTATCACGAGTTCGAAGCAAGTCCAAATAAGGCTATGAAAATACAAGCACAATCAATGTGGTAAGCCACTTGAAAAGTGATTGGAATTCAGGCTCCGCACATCCTTTCCTCTTCGTGAGTTCCAACGCCATGCCAACTCAGAATCGTTCATCGACACCTGGTCCAGGATTCAGATCGTCTCCGAATACACGACGACGACGACAATGATTCAGACTATGAAGTAAGTCATCAAGTTTGATGTCACTGAGACTGATTTCTGACGAGTCACTCGAACTTTTAAACCAGGACCCGTTGGTCCATTGACAAGACTCTACATGAACATCCACTCCTTGCATCAGTTTTTCATTCCATCCCGGTCGTCAGTAAGCCAAGACTTCACTTCCCCATCTCCATCGTACTCACGCACTGCAAGCCATTCCTACCCACAATACTCATGTCACCTCGTGCTCACAGTTCACGCTGGATTGTCATGGTAAGCACAGATCCCCTTACCCTATCTCCGTCACACTCACCCTCTACTAGTTGTTATGATCTCTCACAACACAGCGGGGACTTTAGGCAACACTAAGCCTATGCAAAGGATATGCTGAGTACTAAAGCTTAATGACAGTGAAGTCACAAATGGATTAGACTGGGGTCTGTGATAAGTACAGGGCTGCTTATATACTATTGAGAAGTGCGCACAGACCAACAGCCAAATAAGGAAATCATAAAGGGAAAGATAGATAAGGTAAAGAGACGACGATAAGAAAAGGTACCAGGCACGGATTAGGGTCTAGGCCATGACATCATTGCTGACTCATCTAAGTCTGGACCTTTGTCACGTGACCTGATTATGTAATAGTTTACGTAATGCTACAGGGACTACCGGAGCGGATTAAGATGAATCCGGCTTGACCCCTAAGTTGTAGACAAAGTCCAGAGTTCGAATACCGTTGTAGGCAAAAGTTTTTAAATACTATAACAAATTGTTGCTTCAGCTTGTCAAAAGCTTGCTGTTGCTCCGGTCCCCACCGGTATGGTGTGTCCTTTTTGGTAAGGTCATTCAAGGGACGAGCAATGTCAGCGAAACCCTGAATGAAGTGTCGATAGAAGTTAGCCAATCCTAAAAAGGACTGAACACCCTTCAACCGAGTTGGCGCCAGCCAGTCCAGAATAGCCTGCACCTTCGAATTGTCCATCTCTACACCCCTCTGGGAGATGACCATTCCCAGAAAATCTACGGAATCCACCGCGAAGCTACACTTTTCTGGTTTTACGTAAAGATCATTCTCTCTGAGACGTTGCAATACGGTTTTAACTATTTTTAAGTGCTCTGCTCTAGTCTTCATCAGGAAAAATGGTTTCTCCTGGTAGCACCACAGAGTCTATATTACGATGATAGCTATTGTAGTCTTCCCCCTAGTACATAAGCTACACAATCAAGCAAATGTCTACAGGTCTCAAAGTAGTTCAATAATCACTCCACTCTCGCCAGCAATGTAGTAGCAGTGAATGACAACATATACCATATATTGAGGAGTAGGACTCCAACCCTGTCCGAAACAGCATACAATATAGCACACCAAATGGCTCATATAAACGAGACTAATACCCGGAATACAAAAACGAATGTCTATATATCAGTCATCAGGCTGATCACTGGCAGTGTCCTCGGCATATTCCATATACTCATCCTCGCCATCCACCATATACTCATCCTCGCCATCCACCAGATACTCAGCCTCGCCATCCATCAGATACTCAATCTCGCCATCCACCATATACTCGTTCTCCTCGTTCTCCTTGAGATCCGCATTAGCATACTGCTCCTCCTCTTCGACACCCAGAGCTTCCTGCCCATCTGCTTCATCAGTATACTCGCTGTCGGGTCCATCAGTGTGCACGTCATCAGCTCCAGTGATTGCCGCCCCTGGCATGCCATTGGCCTGCTGAAATTCGCAGATCGCATTTGTGAACGCGCGATTTGGAACAGCCGTTTTTTTCGCACTGTCGACTGGCGTTGTGACCCCGGCATGAACACTGTTATCAATACATAAATAGTCGATCATAACTTTATGAGATTAGTACTCACCGTCCGTTTGCAAAGACTTGCTTCATAAGGTTGGGGAGTAGGTTGTAGTCCGATGTTGCCTTGCCGAAGTCAATGAGAGACGTGTTGTGGCTAATGAACACATCGGCATAGTCCTCCTCCTTAAATGTGATCGATTCGCGTACACCAGATGCCCACTCGTCAATCGCGCACTCGATCTGAAGGCGCTCGTGAGTGTGATTACGCCAAGTACAAATGAACTTACTGCCGTAAGCGTCAAAGCAAATCCGACATCAGGGAACGGTGAGTAAAGCTTGGCCCAACGAAGGCCATCATCACGACCATTCTTGAATAAAACCTCGTTGATCACTTGCTGAATCGCCGAGTTGGCATAGATGCCCGCGTGTTCGTCCAGAGAAGCCCCGCGAGTCTTGGAGACATGTGAACAAATTTACGAGAGGTCATTGAGCGGAACTTACACGATAAATAAACGATGAGTTCTCCTTGAGTTCTGCAACCAGCATACGATTCTTCTCTTGCATTGCTTTGTCAGTGCTCGTTTCAAAACCGAATGCTGATTTAATGATAGTGCGTGCCTTGGACTTGAATTGCCCTCGGAGGTGCGAACTTCGCGCAGTAATCTGCGACAGAAATATGTTAGACGGGATGTGTACCCAAGAACGAACACTTACGAGCTTTATAACACAGGGATTGTGAGGATTCTGTTGGAGATTAACTTTGTGATGATCACAGGAAAGCTTCCACGCCAACTCCGCCCACTTTTGTTCCTCTGTGGCAGATGGAAAAGGGTTGTCACTTAGTAAGAGTGAGCAGTAGAGCTTGATCGCAGTCTGGATGATGGCGCGCGTGGCTGTGTCATAGTCCCCCGCCTTGGGTCGACCCTTTGTTCCTGCATTGGTCCTGGTGGTGGCTGACTTGGATATTAAAGCAGCACTCGTCGTCAGGGTTCCCTGACTCAGAGCAGCAGAGGGGCCACTTTGCGAGTCCTCAGACTTCACATTGAAGACACCCTCAAAGTCCTCATCATTGTCAGTAAGAACTGCATGGCGCACGCGCTTCCTTGGCACCAAATCACTGGCCTCAATCGTGTCCCCGTGACCGCGGCTAGGTTCGCTTGGAGAGGGCTCATCATTGCTATCGAGGGACGTGTTCAGTTTGATCCGTCTGTTGGAAGGTTCGCTAAAAATCAAGTTGTGTAAGTTTATTTAGAGCAATAGTATATGGATGCATACTGGGGGACAGGTGTTGCTTGATAGTCGTGAGCCCTTTTCAACTTATTAGCAGGGCCCGCGGGGCTTTTCAACGACAAGGCGACACCTCTGAGTTGTTGTAACTTGGCAGCTTGGGTCGGCGTGAGGACGCGAACACGTTGCGGAAGCATGCCACTGGCAGTGGCCTGATAGGGAATACGTGATTGCACAACTTCACAGACAAAGAGAAAATGTACCTGTGAGTTCGGGTTAGGCTTGGGGCTAGCCTTAATAGTCATCATGGGCGGCGCCGGCATGGGAGGTACAGTGCCCTTGCGGACGACCAACTTCGAGGGGAGAGCTGCTCGAGTGTTGGAAGCGTTGGTTTGCACTGGTCGAGAGGTAAACTGCATGAACAAACATTAGCTTAGAGTTCAAAGACGAACATAAAATTTACAGCATTATCCGGAGGAAGCGGTGCTGCCATTTGAACGGTGCTTGTCGCGTTGGCGCGTCTATTCTTTGTCGAAGCCTTAGCGGGGTCCTGTTCGGCTGCCTTGCTAGCTTGCTTCCGCTTAAGGGCCAATTCTTCACGACGTTTGGCCAACGCGAGAGCTCGCTCTTCCGAAGCTTGCTTTTCCTGTTGTTGTTCTTCTGAAACCATAGAGCTAAGTAAAGTTTTCATAGAAATGAGTACATGGACTTACCCAACATAGCTTGGACCTTCTCGCTTGGACGACGTGCTCGGCCACGGGTGGGTGCAGTAGATTGAGAGAGAGGCTCTTGAACTGGAGTCATATTGGATAATTAGAGGTATTAGTGTTCTCGCAGCAAGAAGATGCGGGTAGTCTAAGGATGAGGAAAACTTTACGGCCACAAGCCATATTATATAGGTAAATCCTAGAATCAGGGTCAAGTGGTTAGCAAACAAATGTTTCGTCGGCAAATGGAGCGGAATAACCAAGTCGGTTAGCGGCGCGTTCGGGACCAGGGAGAGGCCAAGCCTGAGTATGGTTGGTTCTCCGATTGGAAAATGCAATGCCCTTGTCCTTCCGTCGGTCGGTTCATTGTTGTTCATCGAGTTTTCTTCGTCATGCCACGCATTGCGCCCATCAAGGTACAACCTCCTCATACATGTACCCAGTGCGGCAAGGGTTTCCCTACATCGAGCGGTGTGCGCCAACACATCGCACATTCACCACATTGTCGAGCAGCGGTTCAAGCGGCCACAGCGCCAAATCATTTAAGGCAGGCTGCAGACCGTGACACATCGCTCAAAAGGGACCTACAGGACTTGGAAGGCAACGCTCTGGGTCAAGGACAAGCACCGGAGTATCCGCTAATGGAGGACGGTGGAGACGAGAGATATGGTGACGCAGACGACGAGAGAGATGTCGGCCCAGATGACGAGAGAGAAGGCATGGACGGAGATGAGGGGGCGGGCGAATATTTTCTACGATATGCGATGGAGTTCAATGAGCAACCAGCGGGGAAGGTACTTGGGGAGGCCAAGACAGTTTTTCAGACAATGAAGGAGGTTCAAGACACATCTGGACGGGGTCTCTATGCTCCATTCACGGACAGGGAGGAATGGGAGTTAGCTGAGTGGCTCGTCAGCAACGCGAATCAGCGGGCAACAGAAGAATTCCTAAAATTATCGATCGTGAGTAGCAGGGACTTTTCCTGTAAAACACGTACTCACGTATGTGCTGCGGATTCAGACTCGCAATCGCACACAACCAAGCTATCGGAGTAACTATATGTTTATGAAAGCGATTGACCAACTACCCACCAGTCCAGAATGGACTTGCGAGCTGATACGAGTCCGTGGAGATGAGGTCATTGAACCTACTGGAGACAATACCAATGGGGAATCTGGAGATGTTGAGGAGCTGGAGCTTTGGGTGCGCGACCCAGTTGCCTGTGTTCGGGAATTGATTGGCAACCCTGCCTTTCACGGAGAGATAGCATACATACCTGAGAAGGTGTACGCTGACCGCGAGGGGAAAACTCGACGGTACGATGAAATGTGGACCGGCGATTGGTGGTGGAAGACCCAAGTGAGTACACACTGAGATCACGAGTCAAAACGCACCTTATGCGCTTTCAGCACAAATTGCAAGCTGGAGCTACGATTGCACCAGTGATTCTAGCATCCGACAAAACAGAGTTGTCGTGATTCAAGGGCGACAAGAACGCATGGCCAGTCTACCTTACCATTGGAAACATATCAAAACACGTTCGTCGTCAGCCAGCACGCCATGCTTCAGTTTTGCTGGGTTATTTACCTGTGTCGAAGCTGGATTCCTTTGACAACAACTCAGTCGCTGGTTATCGACTCTTTCACTATTGCATGAAAAAGCTTCTTCATCCTCTAGTCGCTGCTGGAAAAGACGGGGTGGAGATGGTTTGTGCTGATGGGAGTATCCGGCGAGTCTTCCCAATTCTGGCGGCCTACATTGGAGATCACCCAGAGCAATGTCTCGTTGCATGCTGTGCAGAGAATCGCTGCCCGAAGTGCCTTGCCCGTGCTGACCAACGTGGTGCAAACGTCCAGTTTCCGTGTCGTAATCAAACACAAACAACTCAAATCCTACACGCGCAAGCTACTGGCCAATACCCTCCCGAGTTCATCGCCCAGGGCTTACGCCCTGTCTTTTCTCCCTTCTGGGCTGATCTTCCTTACACCGACATGTTCACCTGCATCACGTCCGACATCTTACACCAACTCCACCAAGGAATCTTCAAGGATCACCTCAAGAAATGGTGCTCGACTATTGCAGGGAAGAAGAACTTCGACGCACGTTTCCAGACGATGCCATTCTACCCTGGGCTGCGTCATTTCAAAGATGGGATCTCCAAAGTACGCCAGTGGACTGGTACTAATCATAAACAACTGCAGCGTGTCTTTCTGAGTGCCCTTGTTGGGATAACTCCACACCAAGACGTCGTCAAGGCCGGTCGCGCTCTACTCGACTTCATTCACCTAGCTCAGTATCAGTCTCACACGGACGACACCATCCTCGCTCTACAGCAAGCCCTTGACGACTTCCACAATCACAAGGACGTTTTCATCGACCTGGAATGCCGCGAACACTTCAATATTCCCAAGCTTCATTCACTTCTTCACTATGCCGATACAATCAAGATGTTTGGTAGCCTCGACGGTCTCAACACAGAACAGTCAGAACGATTACATATCGACTACGCAAAGAAGGCATATGCGAAGAGCAACCGCAAGGACTACACGATGCAGATGACCAGATGGCTCCAACGACAAGAAGCCGTTATGTGGTTCAAAGCCTTCCTTGCCTGGCATGACAGTGCCGTGAAATCGACGGAGGAAGTATCAATAGAGCATGATAGTGACGATGCAGATGATGACATGGCCACGACCGCCCCGAGAACTTCCATTACAGCATCCCGTTATCGCATTGCAAGGCGCCCTCACTTCCCAAAGAAGACAGTGCAGTATTTGTCTCGTTACCATGGCGCAGTGAGCTTCATTGAAGCTCTCAAAACGTTCATCAACACTCTACCCTATGGTCGTCAGTACTTCCAACCAAACGTTAACGATCGCTTTGACTGTTTCAGCAATGTCGTTATTTCCTTGCGGCCTCATGAACACATGTCGAACGACGACTTTGCAAGGATTCGATGTCACCCGCAACGTCCCAACGGTCCACGCAAACCTCCAACACCGCCCCGCTTTGACACGGTGTTGGTCCACTGGCAGGGTGAGGAGGAAGCGCGAGAACAGCGCGGTGGTTTTCATGGTAAGTTTTCGTTCTTCAGCTTAACTTAACTAATCCATTTTTATATGAAGGACTGTGTGTGGCCGAAGTTCGTGCAATATTCAAGCTCCCACCTCATCTTGGAAACTACTCGGAACCTCTCGCTTACGTCCACTGGTTCAAGCCATTGAGCCACTTTGACGACAACGTTCAGATGTTCAAGATTTCACGCTCAACAAGAAACCACCGGCCAAGTGCAGCCGTCATACCAGTGACTCGACTAATTCAACCCTGTCATCTAGTGCCCAAATTTCCGAGTGGCGCCGTCAATCCACTGTGGAATCACAATCATATAATGACATCAGCCGATACTTTCTATCTCAATCGGTACATTAACCTTCATATCTTCGAACAGTACAGGCAGCACATGGGCGGCATGGTGCGTGGGGGCGGTGGGCGGGCGGGCGAGGTATTTAATGAGCTTTATCCCTTCACGTGCTGAAATTTCTTTTTTGCAAGCTCGCACCACAAGGGTGAAAAACGCGACACCCTCATGTCTTTCATCAGGAAAAAACCTCTGTTCCCTATATCACTCTTTGATGATATATGGAGGTATTTGATGATATATGTTACTATATGTGTCATATGGATCCAATGGCCAGAATGCAAAAGTCCCCTGTAAAATAGCACAAAATAGCACACAAAAAGTGCCATATAGCATTATATAGTACCATATAGTAGGTGTTTTAACAGGACCAATGGCCTATGCTCAGCCTTGGCTTTTTGTGTCAGATATGCACATGCGCACATATAGTGCTATCTGGAAATGTCCAAATGTAATCTGGGACTTTTCCTTTTGTCACCATTCTTCACTCTTTGTACTCATTTGTCACACATTTAGAACGGGGAAAACGTGATTCATTTGCAGCGGCCCAAAACCAGCCCAAAAACAGAAAACAAATTACAGCAGCTACAACTAAGCAGGAGGAGTGTTTGGAGCTGTATCCCCAGCCGTAGATTCAGTCGTAGATTGGCCCTTGGCCTTCGCCTCAAGGCTTGCAAAGTCAAAGATGTGGTCAGTGGATGTTGAGGGAGCGATGCTGAAAATAAGGAGATGAAAAAAAAATCAGATACATAACAATAATGAGAATGAAACACAGTCATACCCAGTCTCCTCCTGGATCCTGCTTTGAAGTTGTTTCAGGTATGTTGGAGACTTTGCCTGGAACACCTTTAACATGCCCATATAGGTTTGCCATCTATTACCAGGGTGTAGAGCGTCCAACCCATCAGATGTTTTGGTAAATTACAAAAAAAACTTACTTGGTTTTGAACAATGTATCGTTGAACTCCAGAGTGGTGCCGGTTCCTATGCTAGTGAGCACACAGTTAACCTGTCAAGTCCATTGTCAGTATGTGAACTGAGAAATTGTCGAGACCTACCGCGGTTGCCACCAGGGCCATCTGACAAATGGGAGCATTGAGGAAAGGATTGGTCGCAGTGGATCCGTATCGTTGACCCTCTGCACGGTGTCCCCACCACTGCGCCTTGATGAGCTGACCTATGATAGGATGGCCCCAAGGCTGATCATCATCACAGGTGCGTTCCTAGTATCTTCATATTCAGAGGAAACTCTGAGAAGACGAGTGAGTCACTTACCTTGATTTTGATCCCGCTGTGCAGCATCTTATGCCCATCCACGAACCACCTCACCACATCCACCAACTCATCTCCTTTGAGTCCCCCGGGAAGTCCATATGCATGAGGAACCGCAATCCTTGCCTTGTTGATGAGCTCGCCACGTATTTGGGTCACTCCCCCCCAACACTAGGAAAGAAAATTAGTATTTCAGTGTCAATGACAATAATGCTTACATAGTCCACAAGCTTTTTCTTCTTCTTGAGGTCGCCGTCCAGCTCCTTGAGGAGGCCGTTGAGTAGCTTGTCAGGCCTGGCTGCCTCCACAACTGCCTTCCAACACAACTCCTCCTTCTCCATGGCTGATGGAAAGGCATCAGTGACCGAGGTATATCGGCGGATTAAACCATGGCCAAGCTTGGCTATGCGTTCGGAGCGCGGCGTATTGAAGGAACCAAGGGTGACCTTGGAAGCCTTGCCTTGTCGACCGTCAGTGAAAGCAGGAGCGGTCTTTTCTTCTACCTTGGATACGACGACGATCTGTTAGGGAGAAGATTGAATTAGCATCAACTTACAATCAATGAAAAAAAAATACCTCGTCATCATTGCATCAGCAACACTGCAAAAAGTCTGAAGTTACTGGAATGACTGGATCAGTTAAACCAGTACGCCAGTTGCTCAGTTGCCCAGTCATCCAGTCAGCCAGTCATTTCAGTAATCTCATTGGTTCATTAGCCCAGTCACTTCAGTAGTCTCAGTAGCCCAGTAGCCCAGTGTTCCAGTCATCCAGTTATCTCAGTAGCCTAGTAGCCCAGTGTCCCAGTCATGTAGTCATCTCAGCAGCCTAGTAGCCCAGTGCCCTAGTTATCCAGCAATCCAGTTGTCTCATTACTCCAGCCATTCAGTATTCCAGTATTCCAGTAATCTAGTCACTCAGTGGTCCAGTAATCCAGTAGTCTCAGTAATCCAGTCACTCAGTGATCCAGTAATCTAGTCACTCCAGTCACTCCAGTCACACAAGTGACACCAGTAACCCAGCCACCAGTCACTCCCAGTCACCTCAGTAACCCAGTAATCCAGTCACCCAGTCACCTCAGTAATCCAGTCACCCAGTAATCCAGTCACCCAGTCCCAATTACTAGTTCACTATATCTTATGATTAATTCACACCTTATGACAGTTCAGAAAATGCGAAATATATTATGTCTAACTATTACATGTATTGTGGTACAATAGTTACAAGTTAATGAAGTGCCATGCAACACGAACAGCTATGTACGACTCGGAGGTGAGTAGGTGTGTTAGTCAACAAATAAACACGAACCTTTGAAGCCAGCGGGGCTGTTGAGCCCGCGCCAGCTTCGTTGTTTGAGCTTGAGGTGGTGAGAAGTGGTGGTAGCGGGCCGAGCAGTGCGAGCAGCTGTTTGTGGGGTGAGCAGGTGGCTTATCACTCACCTCGTGAAGCCGGCGGGGCTGTTGAGCCCACGCCGGCCGCGTTTTCGCGTTTTCGTGTCGGGAGTGGTGTGGTAGGTGGTAGTGGGCCGCGCAGTGCGAGCGGCTGTTTACGGGGTGAGCGGATGTGGTGGTGAGCGAGTTCTCACTCACCTCGTGAAGCCGGCGGGGCTGTTGAGCCCACACCGGCCGCGTTTTCGCGTTTTCGTCGTTTTCGTGTCGAGAGTGGTGTGGTAGGTGGTAGTGGGCCGAGCAGTGCAAGCGGCTGTTTGCGGGGTGAGCAGGTGGCTTATCACTCACCTCGTGAAGCCGGCGGGGCTGTTGAGCCCACGCCAGCCGCGTTTTCGTGTTTTCGTCGTTTTCGTGTCGAGAGTGAGGTGGTAGGTGGCAGCAGGCTGTTTGCGAGGTGAGCGGATATGGTGGTGAGCGAGTTTTCACTCACCTGGCGATGCCGGCGGGGCTTTTGAGCCCTCACCGGCCGTTTTGTTGTTGTTGAGGTGTGGTGTAGAGGTGAGAGAGAGTCGAAGAGGTGGCGCGGCAAATTCAACATGGTCACGTGACTTTTTCGCACGGATTTTGTGTCAAGTCCGAGCATTAGGGAAATGTGGCTACACTTTATTAGGATCTCCTACACTAGATAGCTACCATATTTTTTGTACACTTGTGTATGCTTTTTTGTACACTTTCAATAGGTTTGATCTCCACATACTTTGCTACACTTGTAACTACACACTTACTGCGCTTTTTTGTACACTTTTGCTACACTCTAACCTAATACACTTTCCCACACTTGTAACTACAGTGTAACAAAAGTGTACAAAAAAGCGTAGTAAATGTAGCTACACTTTCCTACACATTTGATTCAAGTTTTACTACGCTTTTTTGTTACACTTTGCTACACTCAATCACTACACTTGTAACTACACTTTTAGTACACTTTTTTGTCCACTTTAGCTACACTCTATCACTACACACTTTCCCACACATTTCACTACACTTTTACTATGCTTTTTTGTACACTTTTGCTACACTCAATCTAGCTACACTTTCCCACACTCTTGACTACACTTTTACTACGCTTTTTTGTACACTTTGCTCACTCAATCTAGCTATACTTTCCCACACTTGTAACTACACTTTTACTACGCTTTTTGTACACTTCACTACACTCAATCCTAATACCCTTTCCCACATTGTTAACTACACTTTTAGTACACATTTTTGTGGACTTTAGCTATAATCCATCCTATGAATGATTATAAAATGTCACTAATTAGAATGACTCTATTAGATGACTGAGTAGTACTGGAGTGATTGGGTGAGCTGAGGGCTGGGTAACTGGATAACTGGTATGACTGGTGTGACTGAAGTGACTGGTTTACTGGACCACAGGGTGACTGGATTACTGGAGTGACTGGATTACTGAGGTGACTGGATTACTGGAGTGACTTGTGTGACTGGAGTGACTGGAGTGACTGGAGTGACTGGATTACTGGACCACTGAGTGACTAGATTACTGGAATACTGGAATACTGGATGGCTGGAGTAATGAGACAACTGGATTGCTGGATGACTAGGGCACTGGGCTACTAGGCTGCTGAGATGACTACATGACTGGGAAACTGAGCTACTAGGCTACTGAGATGTCTGGATGACTGGAACACTGGGCTACTGAGCTACTGAGACTACTGAAGTGACTGGATGATTGGATGACTGGGCTGCTGGGTTGCTGGAACTACTGGATGACTGGATGACTGGGATGCTGGGTTACTGGAACTACTGGATGACTGAATGACTGAATGACTGGGCTACTGAGACTACTGAAGTAACTGGATGACTTGATGACTGGGCTGCTGGGTTACTGGAACTACTGGATAACTGGAACACTTGGCCACTGGACTAATGAGACCACTGAAATGACTGAATGACTGGATGACTGAGATACTGGGACTACTGAAATGACTGGATGACTGGATGACTGGGCTGCTGGATGACTGAGACTACT
>JBBPTG010000337.1:0-22945 GCA_038093975.1 Chalciporus piperatus | reverse complement strand
GCGAAGACAGCGCAGGTACCCACTTGCGATCGACAGTTGAGTGGCGTACTGGTGACGAGACGACTAGACGATAACGATAAAGTCGTAAAGCTATCTTTCAAGCTTGTAGATGTCGAGGGAGAAGAAGTCGAGCGGCGGCGGCTCTTGCACGTGAGTTGCGATAACTCAGGGTATTGATCTTCTAAGTACTGCTAGAGTACTGCATGTTGATTGTCCAAACCGGTATAGAAGACCAAGTGAGGTTCAACAGATCGTGAAGCTATCTTTCAGGCTTCGCGGGTGACGGCGGCGAAATGCGCAACAGAGGTAGACACTCTAGTTGCAGGGGAATAGTTGCAGAGCAACGGTGACGATGTACACGGTAGAGGTAGACACTCTAGCAGAGTCGCGAGACAGCGACGACGATGTACGCAGATAGGGATGTGGGGTGACGACAACGACGAATGGGTAACAGAAACTGGGCACTAAATGCTGACCCATGAGAAATGAAAAGCCAGAAGGCGAATTCGTGACGTCAACAGGTGATCACGCAAACCTGGATCATGTGTACACGCAAAGGCTATTGGTAATACCCAAGCGATCTCCAATGATCAAAGAGCCCCTTGTGCACTATGGGGAACAGCAACATTATCCCGTTTAGAACGGTGGACAGCCGTATGTGCAGCAGTGGGAACAGAGTTGCTTTCTCCGAGCGTGTCACGTACGCCAACGGTCAAACGACCAACTCTTTAGCCCTAGAGTCCGGGCAGTGTGATCGAGTTTATCCAAGTGTCATGACGCAGTCATCAACACTAGGTAGTGACTCTTTAGCTCACGACCAAAGCTAGGTAGGTCTGAGTATGTGGCGACGATGACGACATGTTGCGGACGCAGCAACAGTGATGACGATATGAGCTGGCTAGCAGCCTCGACAGTGACAAGGATGGTGAGCGCGACGACAGCGCAATAGACGACAGAGGTAAGTACTCTGCTAAGGTTGTAACACGGTGATGACGTACTGTTGCGATAGCAGCAACGATGAGCTCGATCTCGATGAGCGTGTACGCGAACGATGGCGACGAGCTGACTGGCAGGCTCGACGATGTTGACAATGATGAGCTGACTTGCAAGCTCGACGACGGTGACGACGATGACGTCGGATTTGCTGACCGAGTTATCTTCAGTGATGAGGACGATGGTGAGCTGACTGGCAGACTCAACGCGGACGACGATATATTTGCTGACCTAGTTATCTTCAGCGACGACGAAGCACGTTTCTCGATTGTGC
Source organism: Chalciporus piperatus (assembly GCA_038093975.1). NCBI lineage: Eukaryota > Fungi > Basidiomycota > Agaricomycetes > Boletales > Boletaceae > Chalciporus > Chalciporus piperatus. The sequence goes on along the minus strand of JBBPTG010000337.1, from coordinate 21,678 downwards.
TGGTACCCACTTGCGACGACGATGAAGTGGCATACGATGGTGAGCTGACTAGCAGCAACGACGACGAGGCGCGAACAAGCAGCGCAGGCACCCACTTGCGACGACGGTGCAGATGGCGTACAACGAGTGCGGCAGTGACGAGACACTGAGGCAGAGAGGATTAATAAGAAGTCTTGTTCTAATGAAACGACTCAACTCAATCAAGAGCTAGCGCTATCATCAGACAACATGCCCTAGCGAAACCACATCAACTCAGTAACTAGAGCTGAGGATCAGACTAGGCAAGCAGGAGCGCTTGGCCCATGAAGTTCAAGAAGAGGAAACTCCAGGAGAACAAGACTGGAGAGCCAGTGCTTGTCAACCCGGGTTTATATACTATTGACAGTGTTTGTACATGTTGTGGCTAAACCTTAACTATATGACTAGTAAACCTTAACTATATAACTAGGTATGACTAGATATGAGTCATGGCGAGTAACAGCCAATAGCGTATATGACTAGTAAGCGAGATGAGTCAGCGTGAGTCAGTATGAGTCACGGTGAGTCATAATGAGTCAATAAGAGTCTGAGTCATGGTGACTCGGTATGAGTCATGGACAGTGGGGAAGATGCACAGCCACGCACAGCCACGTTACATAAGCGAAAGGCTAGACCTAGCTGATGTCAGCGGGTCACGTGATGTGATCTTGATAAGATAAGATAACAGAAAAGGGAGAGAAAGCGACTAAGTGCAAAAGTGAAAGAGAAATGTAGTAAGTGTAGGAAAGACTAGGATAAGGAACTGAGCGTTCGTAACAGTAGTTTTGTATCAACTTTGTTCTGTCGTTCAAAGCGTGCGGACTTAGCCCATTTCCGTTCCCATCGTTCGTGCGTTGTTTTCCGCTGCCATTGAAGGCAAGCGGAGATGCTTAGCGGCAGTGGCGCCTTGCGCAGAAATGTAGGGAGGTGACGTTTGGGGCTTGTTTGTTCCGGTCCTCCTGCCGCTCTCTTGGCTTCCTCGTCTGCTCTTTCGTTGCCCTCTACTCCGCTGTGCGCCGAGATCCAGTTGATAGTGATGTTACGCTTTGAGATGTTGTTGGTTTTGGCCACTCCCCGCATTGCCCTGTTGAATCTGTCTATAAGGTAATGACCCGGTCTGGTGGCGAAGGGGTTGGTGTTACGATCATTCATTCTTTCCTTTCTCATTACCTTGTACATCAGCAACACTGCAAAAAGTCTGAAGTTACTGGAATGACTGGATCAGTTAAACCAGTACGCCAGTTGCTCAGTTGCCCAGTCATCCAGTCAGCCAGTCATTTCAGTAATCTCATTGGTTCATTAGCCCAGTCACTTCAGTAGTCTCAGTAGTCTCAGTAGCTCAGTAGCCCAGTGTTCCAGTCATCCAGTTATCTCAGTAGCCTAGTAGCCCAGTTTCCCAGTCATGTAGTCATCTCAGCAGCCTAGTAGCACAGTGCCCTAGTCATCCAGCAATCCAGTTGTCTCATTACTCCAGCCATCCAGTATTCCAGTATTCCAGTAATCTAGTCACTCAGTGGTCCAGTAATCCAGTAGTCTCAGTAGTCCAGTCATCCAGCCATTCAGTCATCCAGTCATTTCAGTAATCCAGTCACTCAGTAATCCAGTAATCTAGTCACTCCAGTCACTCCAGTCACACAAGTCACACCAGTAACCCAGTCACCAGTCACTTCCAGTCACCTCAGTAATCCAGTCACCCAGTAATCCAGTCACCCAGTCCCAATTACTAGTTCACTATATCTTATGATTAATTCACACCTTATGACAGTTCAGAAAATGCGAAATATATTATGTCTAACTATTACATGTATTGTGGTACAATAGTTACAAGTTAATGAAGTGCCATGCAACACGAGCAGCTATGTACGAGGTGAGTAGGTGTGTTAGTCAATAAATAAACACGAACCTTTGAAGCCAGCGGGGCTGTTGAGCCCGCGCCGGCCGCGTTTTCGCGTTTTCGTCGTTTTCGTCGTTTTCGTGTCGGGAGTGGTGTGGTAGGTGGTAATGGGCCGCGCAGTGCGAGCGGCTGTTTGCGCGGTGAGTGGATGTGGTGGTGAGCGAGTTTTCACTCACCTCGTGAAGCCGGCGGGGCTGTTGAGCCCACGCCGGCCGCGTTTTCGCGTTTTCGTCGTTTTCGTGTCGGGAGTGGTGTGGTAGGTGGTAGTGGGCCGCGCAGTGCGAGCGGCTGTTTGCGGGGTGAGCGGATGTGGTGGTGAGCGAGTTTTCACTCACCTCGTGAAGCCGGCGGGGCTGTTGAGCCCACGCCGGCCGCGTTTTCGCGTTTTCGTGGTTTTCGTGTCGAGAGTGGTGTGGTAGGTGGTAGTGGGCCGAGCTGTGCAAGCGGCTGTTTGCGGGGTGAGCAGGTGGCTTATCACTCACCTCGTGAAGCCGGCGGGGCTGTTGAGCCCACGCCGGCCGCGTTTTCGCGTTTTCGTCGTTTTCGTGTCGAGAGTGAGGTGGTAGGTGGCAGCAGGCTGTTTGCGAGGTGAGCGGATATGGTGGTGAGCGAGTTTTCACTCACCTGGCGATGCCGGCGGGGCTTTTGAGCCCTCGCCGGCCGTTTTGTTGTTGTTGAGGTGTGGTGTAGTGGTGAGAGAGAGTCGAAGAGGTGGCGCGGCAAATTCAACATGGTCACGTGACTTTTTCGCGCGGATTTTGTGTCAAGTCCGAGCATTAGGGAAATGTAGCTACACTTTATTAGGATCTCCTACACTAGATAGCTACCATATTTTTTGTACACTTGTGTATGCTTTTTTGTACACTTTCAATAGGTTTGATCTCCACATACTTTGCTACACTTGTAACTACACACTTACTGCGCTTTTTTGTACACTTTTGCTACACTCTAACCTAATACACTTTCCCACACTTGTAACTACACATTTACTACGCTTTTTTGTACACTTTAGCTACACTCAATCTAGCTACACTTTCCTACACATTTGATTCAAGTTTTACTACGCTTTTTTGTTACACTTTGCTACACTCAATCACTACACTTGTAACTACACTTTTAGTACGCTTTTTTGTCCACTTTAGCTACACTCTATCACTACACACTTTCCCACACATTTCACTACACTTTTACTACGCTTTTTTGTACACTTTTGCTACACTCAATCTAGCTATACTTTCCCACACTCTTGACTACACTTTTACTACGCTTTTTTGTACACTTTAGCTACACTCAATCTAGCTACACTTTCCCACACTTTTACTACACTTTTACTACACTTTTTTTGTACACTTTGCTCACTCAATCTAGCTATACTTTCCCACACTTGTAACTACACTTTTACTACGCTTTTTTGTACACTTCACTACACTCAATCCTAATACCCTTTCCCACATTGTGAACTACACTTTTAGTACACATTTTTGTGGACTTTAGCTATAATCCATCCTATGAATGATTATAAAATGTCACTAATTAGAATGACTCTATTAGATGACTGAGTAGTACTGGAGTGATTGGGTGAGCTGAGGGCTGGGTAACTGGATAACTGGTATGACTGGTGTGACTGAAGTGACTGGATTACTGGACCACAGGATGACTGGATTACTGGAGTGACTGGATTACTGAGGTGACTGGATTACTGGAGTGACTTGTGTGACTTGTGTGACTTGTGTGACTGGAGTGACTGGATTACTGGACCACTGAGTGACTAGATTACTGGAATACTGGAATACTGGATGGCTGGAGTAATGAGACAACTGGATTGCTGGATGACTAGGGCACTGGGCTACTAGGCTGCTGAGATGACTACATGACTGGGAAACTGAGCTACTAGGCTACTGAGATGACTGGATGACTGGAACACTGGGCTACTGAGCTACTGAGACTACTGAAGTGACTGGATGATTGGATGACTGGGCTGCTGGGTTACTGGAACTACTGGATGACTGGATGACTGGGTTGCTGGGTTACTGGAACTACTGGATGGCTGAATGACTGAATGACTGGGCTACTGAGACTACTGAAGTAACTGGATGACTTGATGACTGGGCTGCTGGGTTACTGGAACTACTGGATAACTGGAACACTTGGCCACTGGACTAATGAGACCACTGAAATGACTGAATGACTGAATGACTGAGCTACTGGGACTACTGAAATGACTGGATGACTGGATGACTGGGCTGCTGGATGACTGAGACTACTGAGACTACTGGATGACTGAATGACTGAGCTACTGAAGCTACTGAAATGACTGGATGACTGGGCCACTAGGCCACTGGGTTACTAAGACTACTGAAACTACTTGATGACTGGGTGACTAGGTTACTGAAACTACTGAAACTACTGAAATTACTTGTTACTGGGCCACTGGACTACTGATTTAACTGATCCAGTCATTCCAGTAACTTCAGACTTTTTGCAGTGTTGCTGATGAATGGGAACACCGTCCGGAGGTAGGAGGTACAATTCCTCCTCGAGCTCTCCGTTGAGATATGCGGTGGAAACATCCATTTGATCCAGTTCCAAGTTATGCTTCGCGGCAAGAGCAATGATGGTCCGGACGGAATCGAGGTTTGCTACGGGAGCGAATACTTCCTGATAGTCAACTCCTTCGCGCTGGGTAAACCCTCGAGCAACAATCCGGACCTTGTATCGTTCGATCTTGCCGTTCTGATCGCGTTTGATGCGGAACACGGGCTTGGAAGTGATCGGATTGACTCCGGATGGAATGGGGACAGTTTCGTAGACATGGTTGGTGTTTAAGCTGAGGAGTTCCTCCTCGACAGCGGATCTCCACTGGTCTGCGTTAGGGCCTGCATACGCTTCCTTGATAGTGTTAGGAAGGTGTTCTCCCTGGGTTGCGTCAGCGGCTCCTGCAAAGATATGCTCCTGGAGCCTTTCCTGAGAAGCGTAGAATGCTCCTGGAATGTCCAAATCTGGATCCGGAGCTTCCGCGTTTTCGGAAAGTACTTCCGCAGGGGGTTCCAGTTGTTCCTGTTGGACATCCTGGCGTTCAGCTCGACGTGCAGCTTCCTCATCAAGGGTGCGCTGGTAGTCTCGATTCCGGTTTGCTGTTTGACGGTTCCGATTGCTCCGTCGAACTCCTGCTACGACTTGTGCAGGAGGTCGTTCCGGAGATGGACTTCGAACTGGAGCAGCAGGGGCAGGAACAGGAATAGGAACGGGAATGGGAGCAGGACGAGGAGCAGGAGCAGGAGCAGGAGGTTCCGGACCTATGTGGAGTTGACCCAGACGGTCGACGAGATCCTCAACGGAATGATCTGGAGGTATGAGATCGTCTCCCACTGGTCCTGGAAGGGCTGGAGGTACGGGAATGTTGTCCTCCTCGGATTCCTCAGGTTCCGGCTGATGGAGACGCTGAGGAACAAGTCCCTCCCACTGACCCTCAGCAGGGAGATTTCTCCAAGGTGCGGAGTCCGCTTCAGAGATGGTTCCGGACTCATTGAAGGTGACATGCCGACTGGAGATGATGGTACGGCGTTCAATATCAAGGAGCTTGTATGCCTGTTGCCCATAGGTATATCCAAGCATGATACATTTCCGTCCGTGGCTCCGGAACTTTCCTCCACGCAAATCCTTCGGAATGTGAGCATAGGCAGAACATCCGAAAGGACGGAAGAGGGTCGGATCGACTTTCCGTTTGAAAAGGGTCTGGTAGGGATTCGCTCCTTGGAGCGCGGACGTTGGACTCCTGGATGTAACATAGGCTGCAGTGGCCATAGCGTCAGCCCAGAAGGATTTAGGAAGTTTGGACTCCTCGAGCATGGTATTGGCGAGCGAGGATAGAGTTTGGTTCATCCGTTCCGCGAGTCCGTTTTGCTCTGGAGTATAAGGAGCAGACATCTCCTGAAGGGTTCCATCTTTCCGGAGTTGGTTCCGGAAGTCCTGTCCGGTGTACTCGTCACCCCCATCGCTCCTAAGGAACTGGACATGCGCCTCAGACAACTCCTCCTGTTCGACCTCAGCCTTGAAGAAGGCCTTGACGTCTACCTTCCACTGATTGTATGTGGCTAGGACATCGCTCTTCTTCTTCAGGAAGTAGATCCAAGGGAAGCGGGAGAAGTCATCGACGATTAGAAGCCAGAACCGGAATCCTTCCCTGGACTGTGGAGTTATAGGACCTCCTGTCAAAATATAGTCCAATCCGTGCTTATCCGCTCCTTTCCGCTTCCGGATAGCCCCTATCCGTCTCCGGATACTTCCGGATGCATTCCGTGTTTAATCTGATGTTTCCGATGTCCGGAACGCACGGAAACATCTCCGGATTCGTTGGAACGGATCCCTTTTACATTCGTATGTTCTCCTATATGTCATTCACTTGTCTATTCCCTTTCGTGACATCTCTGTTCACCATTCACCCTTTCTATTCTTATCCATGTCAAGTCCTTGACATGGCTTGATCCTTTTGCACCCGGAATCGGTCATTCCGGACCGGAATCACGTCGGATCGTTCCGAGCACATCTCCACCCATTTACTTAAATTCCTCGTCTCACTTCCAGAGCACCTCAGTCGTTTCCACCTCTCTTAGGCATCGGCTGAGGTGAGTATTTACTCTCTTTACTTAGTTCCTTTACTTATTTGAGTTGTACCTAGTTCGTTTAGGTGAATACAGTCGTTTCCGCCTCTCTTAGGCATCGGCTGAGTTCGTTTAGTTTTCACACCTCCGACATCCGTGTGGACCACTTGGAGTGCGTGTGTAGCTCGGGGTCTTTCCAGTAGCTCGAACGGAAGCTTCTTCATCTTTCCGAGAATGCAGGACTCACAGAATTCCGGAGTTCCAGAAAGCGTGTCAATCCCTTGAAGTTGACCATGCCTGATCATATGCTGAATCCGGGGGATGGAGATGTGTCCGATGGAGGAGGTTGATATCCACAGTGGCATGTGCAGCCTCCGGAGTGAGCATTGGAGTGGCTTCCGCGTGGTACAAACCCTCCTTGTGTGTTCCAACGATGATGGGAACAGGCCCCTTCCGGATGTGGCAGATGGAGGAGTTCGCAGGAAAGAGGGTGGATAGTCCAGCATTGGACAGGCGATGGACGGAGATGAGAGAAATCCGGAAGTCTGGAATGAGGAGGACATTGCTTAGGATGACCTCAAACGTCTTCCCTTTGACAGTGGAACGGATCCAATTCCGATCGCGGAAACGGTGGAGTTGTCTCCGAATGACACGGGACGTGGTGGATGAAGTGGATGGTACGTGCGGAACCAGGAACGGTGCGGAACCATGTGGGATGTTGCTCCGGAGTCGATGAGGAGTGAGAAGTCAGCCAGCTTGGGTTCAGACGACAGATAGGCGTGAACACGTTGGATTAGAGACTCAGATACACTCTCCTTAGCTACGTTTGCACTTTCCAGAGGTCCGGAACTTTGGTCTGGACGCTCTTCCGTCGCATTAGCCTTTTCCTTTTCCTTTCCCTTTCCCTTTCCCTTTCCCTTTCCTTTCTGTCCAGGTCCTCCGCCTTCGCGAAGCCTCTCGACCCACTTCTTGTAAGCGAAGCAGTTGGACGAGTCATGTCCATTGGACTGATGGTGCTCACACCAGGTGAAGGAGTTTCCAGGAACTCTTCCGGACGCTTTTAGGGCGGAATCAGAAGTTCCGGACGGATTGAGACGGGATTCCTCGGATAGAACACGAAGTTCGATGGTGTCGAACGTGAGTTTGTCTTTCTCAACGGTGTTGATAATGGAGGATGTGAACATGGTCCAATCCGGAGTTTTGGGAAGGGAGTTGAGGAGTGTGAAGGCAAGGAGTTGTGGATCGATGGTGTATTGCATCCCGAGGAGTTGGCGTTGGATGGTCCGGATGGAAGCGACGTGCTCAGAGATGGCAGAGGTGCCGTTCCAGGCAGTGGAGAAGAGACTGCGGAATGAATGGAAAGCGTCGGAAACGCTAGGAGTTGCATAGAGCTCCAGGAGTTTATCCCAGAGTTCCTGAGCAGTCAAGATGTTCTCCGTTTGCATCAGGATAACGTCATCCAGGTGGGTTTGGATGATTCCGTGCGCTTTCTCATCTCGTTCCCTCCACTTCCGGATCTCCTCTGCCGTTGGACCAGTGGTAGAAGGGGTGGTGGTCGTAGCAGGAGTAGGAGTGTTTCCGGATGCGGAAGTGGACGGAGCAACTGCGGGAGTGGCTGTGCTAGAGGTTCCGGAAACTACGGATAGCGAGGGATCCGGATCCGTTCCTAGTACAACGCCTAGAACCTTTTCGCTCCTGAGGAGGACGGTGATGCGAAGACGCCAGGTGGTGAAGTTTCTGGGTCCCATCAAGCGAGGGACTGTGGAAGTCCGGGTGGTAGTATCCGATGTCATGATTATGACAGGTGACAGATGACAGATGACAAGACAGTTTGATCGACAGGTGACAGGAGATGGTTCCTATGTCGGAGTGATCTGAGGATGTCTAGAACGGTCCGGAAACGGGCCGGAAGGGCGCGGGAAAATTGCGCGAGAGTGGATAGAGTCAAGGGACTCGGAGTCGTTGGGCAAGAGGACCGTTTGCTGCTAGTGGGCGCTAGCCAGGGCTCATAACCTGTGAAAACTAAACGAACTCAGCCGATGCCTAAGAGAGGCGGAAACGACTATATTCACCTAAACGAACTAGGTACAACTCAAATAAGTAAAGGAACTAAGTAAAGAAAGTAAATACTCACCTCAGCCGATGCCTAAGAGAGGCGGAAACGACTGAGGTGCTCTGGAAGTGAGACGAGGAGTTTAAGTAAATGGGTGGAGATGCGCTCGGAACGATCCGATGTGATTCCGGTCCGGAATGACCGATTCCGGGTGCAAACGGATCAAGGAATGTCAAGGACTTGACAGGGATAAGAATAGAAAGAGAGAATGGTGAACAGAGATGTCACGAAAGGGAATAGACAAGTGAATGACATGTAGGAGAACATACGAATGTAAAAGGAATCCGTTCCAATGAATCCGGAGATGTTTCCGTGCGTTCCGGGCATCAGAAACGTCGGATTAAACACGGAATGCATCCGGAAGTATCCGGGAACGGATAGGGGCTATCCGGAAGCGGAAAGGAGCGGATAGACACGGATTTGACTATATTTTGACAAAGACAAGACAGAACATAGGTACCTCCTCCTCAGATGGCAAAGGCTGGGTAAGAGCGGGGAGGCGAATCTTGAGAGATTGGGACTGCATGATCAACAGAAGTGAATGAGTTGATCTGTGGCTCAGGAGGAGGATGGTCAAGACATGTAAAGGGGCCAAGAATGTGGCAAAGATTATATAATCGTGGTCTATATACTAGTACACAAGTACATGCGAGAAGAAGAAACAGACACTGGGGAAAGGGAGCGAAAAAGAACCAGTGCAAGCGAGTAAATTAACACGTACGCTCGAGGACATGACTTGGAGGTGTGGCAGCGACAACGGCCGAAAAGTGGCGACGACTGCAGAAGGACAGCGGTGGCGTGAACAGAAGAAACGGGGGGAGTTATCTGGACTGTTACGATGCCCACATCAGCACCTCGAGTTGACTGGCACATGTCGGCAGGAATGCAAGCAACGAGGACGACTTACCAAGAAAACGATGATCGGAAGGATCGAGCGTGATAGCCAGCGATGTCGTGGTGTGCGACGAGCACGGGAACAAGCCGGCGCGATGACGGAGTCACGAGACCGGGCAGGGGCCCGTGAAGTGCTCGACGATGCTCGACGAAGGCCGATTTTTCACGAACGAGGTGCGAGCAAGTGCGAGCACGTCGAGGGACACGATGTGTCGTGCGAGACGTCCGAAAAGGCTGCTGTGAGCGACCGAAAACGTGTTCGAGATGGGGACGGAATGCACGGAGAGTGCACGGAGACGGAGGCTGGTCGACAGGGAAGTTGGTGGAGGAGGTGCGAGCGAGCGAGCGAGCGAGCGAGTCGTGTCGTCGAGCGTCGAGACCGCTAGCGAGCAAGCCTGAAGGTAAACGCGTTCGCGTGAACGCGCTGTCGTTGCCGAGGATCGAGAGCCGGACGAGGGATGACGAGAGGGACGCGAGCCCGAGTACGAGGGATGACGAGAGGGACGCGAGCGACTCGGGCTCGAATTGCCGGCGGCCCATCGTGCCCCATGACTGGATTTTCATCCAGTTTGTCATGGGGCACGATGGAAGGGGGGGAAACGAGTTCCCACCCGCGAAAACGATCGTGCCCCATGACCGACCCAGATCGTGTGGTCTGTCATGGGGCACGATGGCTTTGGCGACCGTGCGGGAGGCGACGAAAAAAAATCTTACCCGAGGGGGACTAACCGCAGTGGGGGGAGGGACAATGGGCCCGCGTCGACGCGAAGGGTCCAATATCGCGTGCGTACGATCGCCCTGGACCGATCCAGGGCGAGCGTACACACGCGGTGTTGCTCGCGTTCGCTCGTTGGCGGTTTTTCGGGCGCGCGAGGTCGTACGGGACGCGACGTGGCTGGAGAACGAGCGAGGGAGCTTGAGGGTCGTCCAGAGGGGCCGTTCGAGTCGTCCGACGTGCTCGAAATCGACGGCGTCGTCGCCAAACGCGCGTCGCGCCGCGTAACGTGCATTAGTCGTCGGTCACGGCAAAGCGTGACAATCACGTGACTTACCGCGTTAAGCGCGAGTTCGTGCCCCACTGCGATCTAAAGGTTGCTTCTTTGCATCTATTTTGGGATATCTCCCAAAGATATGTTGTCACCACAATAAAATCAATACAGCTGCTCTCCCATGCTGTCCCTGTACCCAGGGGGTTGTGTATATAGTATATATATCATAATACATTGTTTTTCTTATGTAATAGATGCTCTGCAGTCCAATAGAATGGTGCTATCAAAATAGGGGTGAAAAACAAAAACATATTCGCTTTTTTGACATATTTGACATATGGCCTTGCAAAGTACATGCCCAGGCACTCTTCATATGTATGTAGAACATATCAAAAGCCCAAGGGTCTGGGTGGCAAGCTGGCAAAGATACAGCACATTCTCCCCCTGACCCCCTTTTGGCTCTGGCAGGGTTTGCTGCTGTCAGGAATGGTTTTGTAGGGTTGGGGCTTCATCAAACACATCATAGGCTTGGGTTCTATCAATCCTAGCCCTTCCCAATCCTGCTCAGAGCATGGCAGGGCGCATTTTTCACTTTTGGTAGATAGGGGTATATATATCGATCCAGACATATTTACAGGGAGATGGCTATATGGACATGGAGTATATATTGTACCCAATGATCCCCTACAATCCTGAGACTCCCCATGCAGAATTGAAGCAGCAATGAATGAATCAACATGCATAAAAAAACTCGTGGCTGGGTCGCTCACGTGGGAAGGGGAAGAAGGGGTAGGATACACCTGCCAGTGTTGGGTTCCCGTGATGCGATCCGCTTCTCCTGATCGGGATTCGAAACTCCGAATACCGACCAGGAGAGGACAGACCGACCGGGAGCCAGGGCAACGAGACCACCCAAAACCCGAAGAGGACGAAGGACGCGGCGAGGACAGGCGACAGGTCGGACAACGGGATGTGCGAGGCGCAACCCAAAACACGGCAAGAGGACGACGGGCATGTAGGCACAGTGTAAACCAAATATATAGCACAATGACCCAGACCAAAAGGGGCATCAGACGCAAGACGAGGGTACACTAAGCAAATCCGAGTCAAGACCGAGGCAAATTGGGAAGTACAGCAGGAAGTGCAGAAACATGCCCCCCGAGCAACTCGACGTGGGCTGGCGCGATCTGCTCGATGAAACGCCAGTACCGCAGAAACGCGTCCGAACGCCAGCGACCCAAAAGCTGAACGAGATGGGGGGGCACACCACGCAGAAGGAGTTCTGTGGTGCCGCCGATGCGGAAGCAGTGTCCAGAAATGCTGGGGTAACCAAGAGGGCCCCAGACAGCGTTACAGACGGCGAGGAACTTGCGCTTCGTCAAAGGAATCCGAATCCCATTTGAGAGGTAAGCGAAGAGGTGGTCAGATGCTGCGGGTTCGTTCAAAGCGAGATGAGCGTCGAGAGCAGCAAGGGAGTTCGAGGGACCGCGCTGAGCACCCAAGAAGATGTCCTCGCCCGCCTCCTTACCCACCTTCGTGAAGGGAAGGTGGCACACACGGGAAAGCCCGGATGAGGTGCAAGGGCGAAGAGATGAGGGGGAAGGATGACGAGACAGAGAGAAGGCTGCGACGGAGTCGGGAAGGACCTCCCCTAGACGACATTGACCCCAGTAGGCAAAACAAGCGGCTGCCCGAACAGACGCGAAGAGGGGGGTAGAAGCATCCAGACTCGAGCAGAGGATGTCGAGCATTTCCTGCATCACGGGAGGACGCACGGGACGACGTGAGGAAGCAGGGGTGCAACGCTCCGCTGATTTCAGGCAGTATTCAAGGCGCAAACCGCCCTGCCAAGGAGCGCCGTTGATGATGTGCCACGCGCGGACACCGTTGATATCTGAGCGGATGGCACCACCAGAGCGGGCACGGGCAGACGACGCCACAAAGGCACAGAGCAAGAATTCGCTCGCGGGAAGGCATAGATGTGGCGAGACTCCTTCTGAGGCGGCCCAGAGACGAAAACGGGAGGAGCCGCGATGGTAGAGCTTCAGAGTGGACGGCGCCCATGCTGAAACGAGCAGGTCGGAAATCGCAGAGGCGAGGTGAGGGTGGGAGGAAGAGGACATGGCCGAATAGCGTCAGCAATCAGGAAAGGCAGAAAAAGGAGCGAGGAAGTCAGCAGCGGGCGGGATCGAAATCACGCAGACACACAGGGCGAGGTTCAAGATGTGAGATTGCAACAACATTAGGAGAGGATACAGGGCAGAGAGCTCACACCAGAAATAAGATACAAATACGAGGCAGTCAAGTCGCAACACGCCGCGACGGAGATGGAATGGGAACGGGGGCAAGAAAGGAACGAAGGGGGGCAGGCAGAGTTGGGGTGAAAGCGAAATTACGAAGAGAAGGAGGAAAGGAACCACGCGAGGGCGCGTCGGCAGGATTATCTGCAGAACGAATGTAAGATACAGAGAACCAAATGCGGTGATCGAGGAAACCGTTGATGATGCGACGGAGAACTGTGTTCTGCTGGACGTTGCGAGAGAGGCCAGCCGAAAGCGCGCCGACGACACCCTGGTTATCAGAACGAACGACAAAATGAACTTCGCGGAATCCCGCGGCGACGACAGAAAGAAGGGCGAGCTCGACGGCCACCATCTCGGCCCAGCCGATGTCACGACCGTCAGATTTCCAACCGGGAGATAGGCGCCACGCAAGACCGCGGTCCTCAAAGACGAAACCGACGCCCCAGGAGGTCGAGGCGTCCACGAAAATCGAGCTGGAATGGGGAAATTTGACGACCACAAAGAGGGGAGCTAAAACGGTCACGCCACCAAGAAAGGTCAAGAAGAACGGATGGCGGAATCGAGCGACGAACGAAGCGAGAGGAATTACCAAACGATGCAGCGAAACGGTATAAGGCAGGCAAATGGGAACGAGAGTCCACCAGGACGACGGCGCAATGGTTGAGAGTGCCGATAAGGATCTCGCAGTCCGAATAAGAGACAGATAGAGAGGGGCCCCAAGAGTCGAGGCGGAGGAGGTACTTCGATTTCTTGGAATCGGGAAGGGAAACAGTCTTAGATGCAAGGTCCCAGACGAAGCCGAGATAAGGGAAAGAGGAAGAGAAGTCAATAAATTTCTTGGCCGCCCAAGGCCAACCAAGCTCGGAAGCGACGTCCCAGATCAGGGAAGCGTCGTAAGGATACTGCAAAAAGGTCAGTCACCATAAAGGAGCGGGAGGAGAAGAACGGAGAGGACAGACAATGAAAGATCCATCAGGACCGACACCAGAAGGGTAACGGAAAAAGGCGAAGTCATCAGCCCAATTAATGAGGTCCTGGATGGAACGGAAGCGAAAAATGCAGGTGGCGCCGTCCGCGCAATGACCGAAGATCCCCGAGGAGCTGCTGCACCCAAAACAACAGCAGTGGTCAATGAAGACCTTACCGTTCCAATAGATGCAGACATGCAGACGATCGAGGGGACAAACGGGCATGCGACGGTGAGCAGCGTCGACATCAAAAACGGCCACCTCAGAGCCAGGAGGTGCACGAGCGACGAGTAGAAAGCAGTCGGAAAAGGAGCCCCAATCACAGGGGAAAGATGAAGAGTCGATCTCGGAGTTGACAGAGCGCAGGCAGGGATCGTTGCGGGGAAAGGAATGGTCCTGGATGAGGCGGGGCTTACCAGTGACAGAATGGAAGACGACCCCAAGAGGGGAGGTGCGGAAAGGGCCAACTAAGGACTCGAGGGAAGCGGGGTCAAAGGGGGAGGAGTAGCGACCGGCCTCGATCTCCTTCTGAATCTGAGACGAGACGAAGTCCGAATTTTCAAGGGCAGAAGAATGGTTTGCAGGGATGGAAGTTGCAGAAATGGAAGATGAGACGCCGAGACGGAAACCGAAACGAAGGCCGTGGGGGATATCAGAGAAACGAGACCAGACGGACTCCCCACAGGCACGAAGGAGCTCCTCCCATCTGTCCGCGATGAGAGGAGTCACGATCGGAAAAAGATCATTGGGAGGAAGGATGGGACTGAGCGTTGTGGTCGCTCGACCCACAGACTGTGCACTGGTGGCGGTGTCTGCAATTCGTGGCAGAGGTGGAACAACCACGGAGCCCGTTGTAGTTATAGCAGAAGGAGCGGCCTTGAGCGTCGACCCAGACGCCCTTGGAATTCCGCGAGACCCAACCGTTCGACGCGGAAAGGCACTCCTTGGTGAAGTGCGGTCCGAGGCACACGAAGCACTTGCCGTGCCGTTCAGACGACCATGGAATGGAAGTGCGGGTGGCAGCAGGGGCGCCGACCGAGCCAGAGGGGATGGACGAGGAAGCAGTGGGGGTAGGTGGAAAGGAAGAGGTGGAAGAGGCTGACGAGGAGGAAACGACAGAGCGTGGGGCAGAGGAACGAAAGGGCAAGCCCCGAACCAAGGACTCGATGGCGTCCAGCCGGGAGGCATGGGAGCTGTCCTCCTTCAGCTTGATCTGATTGTGGCACCAGGTGCGGAGACCCATGTGGAGATCCGCAGGGTTGAAGCGCGCGGAGTTTTGGACGTATGTGCGACGGAAGTGAATGCAATATAATTTCCAGACCTCGAAGTCACGAGAGAAGTCGTGCGAAGAGGTGATACGAGAGAAATGGGCCTGGAAGGCGTCGGCAATAGCGCCAGCGCTTGGGTTAGGAAGGTGGGCACGGATCAAACGAGGGAAGATGGCCGAAGCCTCCCGATACTGCTCCTTGGTCATGTGGAATTCGTCATCGTCTTTTACGGGGGGAATCGCGCCAGTGAAGTGGGAGAGAGCACGAGAGGACGCAGAGGCAAGGCAGTGGATGGAAATATGGGTAGACCAGCCCTCTCGCAACAGACGAACCACGTGAGGGTGGTCGATAAGGTCATCAGGGTCGATGAGCGAGGAAGAGTCCCCGGTAGGAGGGGCAGACAAGGGAGGAGGGCGCGGCCGCGTAACCAGCCCAAGTAGGTGGGAAGGATCAGATATCAGCTCGCGAGGAGGGAATGCCAGAGCTACGACAAGCGAAAAAGGTCAGAAAAGGGTGACCGATAAGGAAGGTCAAAAAAGGTAGGGTAGAGCAGGGTAGTAGAAAGACGCAGGGGTGCCAAGAGGGGAACGGCGGTAGGGGAAACGTGGGTAGCAGGTAAGAAGGGGAAGGCAAGGAAAGGTAGGGTAGGAAGGTATGGAAGACATACCAGGTGCAGGTGCAACACCAACCGGAAAGGTAGGTAGGGTAGATGAAATGGCCCGAGCAGCCTGCTGGTCATAAAGCGTGAGCATCGCAGCCTGGAAGTCGTCCCGGGACAGGGAACGGGCCAGAGACGCTTGTGCGAGGGACGCGAGGGAAGGGATGGAAGAAGAGGTAACCGCGGGGACAGGCACCGCAGGGGTTGCCGCGGTGACAGGTGGGACTGTCAACATAACCGGTGGGATCGCCGGCCCAGGAAGGGGGTATGGCGTAGCAACGGGAGCATTCACGGTGATCGTGGGGGGACGAACCTGAGCGGCGACGCTGGGAGACTTCGCCTTACCTTTACCTTTGCTCGCAGATGTGGGGGTGTTCTGCTGAGCGGGAGCAGGGACGGGGACTGGGGTCGAGCCGAGTTGACTAGAGAGGATGGGGGCAGGGAGGACGGAGGCCTGCGGGAAAAGGGTCGAAGATGAGGTGTTCGCGGGCGTGAAGGTCGAGGAGGAGGGCATGGACATCTGCGGAAAAAGGGTCGAGGACGAGGCGTTTGCGGGTGTGAGGGTCGAGGAGGAGGCGTTCGCCGAAGTGAGGGGATGAGAGAGGGGCGTGGAGGTCGCGAGAGCCGCCAACGTCTTGGCGTGGGCCCGAGTGCGCGAGGACGGACCAGAGGATGTCTGGCGTGCTCGTTTTGTCGGAGGTCCCGCCGAGGCACCTGACGAGGGGGCAGGCGTGGCAGCGGAGGGCTGACGAGGGCGACGAGAGCCCATTTGAGGCGACTGGAGAAGCGTCGAACCAGAGTCCAAGATCATATCCTCAATGGCATCGGCATCGACCGACCCCCGCAGGTCGAGGTCTAGCTCGTAATCGTCCGAAGGCAGGTCCTCCTCGATGTCAGGGCTCAAACGCGTGCCCGCCGTGGGAGGGCCACGTGTAGGACGATTCGGCGGGGTGCGAGAAAGGGCTGCGAGAGACATGCGTTCGTGATATGAAGATTCGGATGGGGTTGGATAGAGAGAGGTGAAGGAGGCATATGGACGAGGGAGCAGGCTAGATAAGGGAAGATCACGGAAGAACCCGATTGGTCCCGGCCTGGCTCGAGTCTCGGCTCTGTCCGAGCTCGTACCTCGCCCGCAGAGCCTCAAGCGTGGGAAAGGGGCTGAAAACATAGGAGACTGGCTGCAACAAATGTCATATACACCACCCTGGCTTCCACAATGATGCTGATGGTATTCCAACATGTGGAATAGATGTATACAAGTCCCCCCCACCCTTCTGGGTCATCAGGAAGTCCCCTGAATGTTTCTGTATGACAAATCTGATTAAATAGTGAGAAAACAGAAAACATAACCGCATTTTTGACATGTTCAACCTGAGGGCCTGGAAGCTACATCCCCAACAAGGGTTCATATGTATGTACATCATATCAGCAGCCCAGAAGTCAAGGAGCAAAGCCAGATTTGATACAGTACAGTCACCCCCTGACCCCCTTTTGGCTCTGGCAGGCTCTCCTGATGGCTGGGGTGTGTCAGAGCGGTCTGTGCAGTCATCCTAGCACTATTTCCCTTCAGTCTACCATGTCTCCCCCTCCTGGAGCATTCCCAGAGCATGGTAGGGCACATTTTTCACCTTTTGACTGATAGGGGTATACAAAAGGATCCATGACATATATATTAAATCTGACTACAGGTGCTCATGATATACATTGTACCCCATCCCCCCTCACCTTCCTGACCTTATCCACCCAGAATTGAAGCAGGGAGATGTGAAACAAACATCAAAAATGTGTGGGAAAGAGAGTGAGAACTTAGGAGACATTGCCTGACTTGATTCGAGAAATTTAGATGTGGCTGTGCGGTCGCGTCGCTGAGGATGCTGTGTCAGCGGTGGCTGGGCTGGGTCGCCTGCCGTTTTCGTTCGATCGTGAAATCCGGGGGAATCCGAAAGGACGGAAGGCAAACAAAGGGCTCCCAGCTCTGGAACAACGCAAAAACACAACGACGGCGAGACTCGATTAAAAAAAGACGTGCGTGATCTAAGACGAACGGTATGGATACATTGTGTGCGGGATATTAGCGGCCGATAACGGGAGCAAGATTATGTGTGGTAAGTGCAAGTAAGGTAGTAACCTCATCAGCTATAGGTCATACGACTCCGATCGCGCGGGTGAGTCGTTGATGTGTCGATGCGAGAGATATCGGGATTCCTGAGAGAGACTGGAAAGGGCAGGACGGACGAGCGAGGCAGCGTGAACGGTGACGACGGCGGTGACGACAATGGGCGTGGGGTGACGACGGTCGAACTGGAGAGTCGGCGAAGGTCGAGTTCAGGTGGCGTCCCGAGTTCTTCGACCGTCACAGTCTCGGCCGTTTGACGCTGTCCCCGCGCGCTATGCGTGCGGCATTGATGGCATTGAGGAGTGGCGTGATTCCTCGCTCAGCCTCGGGGTAGGCTGCGACGAATTGCGCCTCGTCGGACTTGTATCTGTTGAACAGGACTGGTGAGTACTAAAAACAGATGCCTGTAAGCTCGAGAAGGTGCTCACACTTCGAGGAATTCCTTCGCGATGATCGACCGGTTGTGGTGCTTCATGGCGAACTTGCGGTAGTTGGCACCATGGGTCCACTTCCTCGGCCAATCCTTGAGGGGAGTTTCCAAGCCGAGTTCGGGTGCACCACTAACCCAGTGTCTGACCACGTCTTTCCACGACTCTGATTTCGGACGGCGGGGTCTGCCAGAACCCGACGCAGTACGAACATTCGGGATATGCAGTCCCGGAGTTGGGATGTTCGAGTTGGGTACTCCTTTGGGTTGATTCGGAGTTGCCTGTGGGGCCGCGATACTGCGAGGCAACGAGCTGGTGGTGGGGCTCACGGTCGCGTCGCTTCCAGAGGCTGCTGCTAGCACGACCGAGGGTGGCTTGGGCTTGGAGGTTCTTTGTGTGCGGGCACCAGAGACATTGCGGGCTGGGAGCCTGATTGTCAAGCCTGAATTCTGATTTGAAGGTGTTCGCGTGCTGGTGTAGGGACCAGGTGCTGCAAGACGATCGTTGTAAGTGCCCTGTAGACAAATGAGCGGGGCCCGGGCGATGTAGCTTACGCATGGATTCAGTTCCGCTGACCAACCTCGTCAGGGCGTGAACTGAGCTGGCAATGGCATCTACATCTCCTCGAAGGTCTCACACGTCACCCATCAGCAACACTGCAAAAAGTCTGAAGTTACTGGAATGACTGGATCAGTTAAATCAGTAGTCCAGTGGCCCAGTAACAAGTAGTTTCAGTAGTTTCAGTAGTTTCAGTAACCTAGTCACCCAGTCATCAAGTAGTTTCAGTAGTCTTAGTAACCCAGTGGCCTAGTGGCCCAGTCATCCAGTCATTTCAGTAGCTTCAGTAGCTCAGTCATTCAGTCATCCAGTAGTCTCAGTAGTCTCAGTCATCCAGCAGCCCAGTCATCCAGTCATCCAGTCATTTCAGTAGTCCCAGTAGCTCAGTCATCCAGTCATCCAGTCATTTCAGTGGTCTCATTAGTCCAGTGGCCAAGTGTTCCAGTTATCCAGTAGTTCCAGTAACCCAGCAGCCCAGTCATCAAGTCATTCAGTAGTTCCAGTAACCCAGCAGCCCAGTCATCCAATCATCCAGTCACTTCAGTAGTCTCAGTAGCTCAGTAGCCCAGTGTTCCAGTCATCCAGACATCTCAGTAGCCTAGTAGCTCAGTTTCCCAGTCATGTAGTCATCTCAGCAGCCTAGTAGCCCAGTGCCCTAGTCATCCAGCAATCCAGTTGTCTCATTACTCCAGCCATCCAGTATTCCAGTATTCCAGTAATCTAGTCACTCAGTGGTCCAGTAATCCAGTCACTCCAGTCACACAAGTCACACAAGTCACACAAGTCACACAAGTCACACAAGTCACTCCAGTAATCCAGTCACCTCAGTAATCCAGTCACTCCAGTAATCCAGTCATCCTGTGGTCCAGTAATCCAGTCACTTCAGTCACACCAGTCATACCAGTTATCCAGTTACCCAGCCCTCAGCTCACCCAATCACTCCAGTACTACTCAGTCATCTAATATAGTCATTCTAATTAGTGACATTTTATAATCATTCATAGGATGGATTATAGCTAAAGTCCACAAAAATGTGTACTAAAAGTGTAGTTAATAATGTGGGAAAGGGTATTAGGATTGAGTGTAGTGAAGTGTACAAAAAAGCGTAGTAAAAGTGTAGTTACAAGTGTGGGAAAGTATAGCTAGATTGAGTGAGCAAAGTGTACAAAAAAGCGTAGTAAAAGTGTAGTCAAGAGTGTGGGAAAGTGTAGATAGATTGAGTGTAGCAAAAGTGTACAAAAAAGCGTAGTAAAAGTGTAGTGAAATGTGTGGGAAAGTGTGTAGTGATAGAGTGTAGCTAAAGTGGACAAAAAAGTGTACTAAAAGTGTAGTTACAAGTGTAGTGATTGAGTGTAGCAAAGTGTAACAAAAAAGCGTAGTAAAACTTGAATCAAATGTGTAGGAAAGTGTAGCTAGATTGAGTGTAACAAAAGTGTACAAACAAGCGTAGTAAATGTGTAGTTACAAGTGTGGGAAAGTGTATTAGGTTAGAGTGTAGCAAAAGTGTACAAAAAAGCGCAGTAAGTGTGTAGTTACAAGTGTAGCAAAGTATGTGGAGATCAAACCTATTGAAAGTGTACAAAAAAGCATACACAAGTGTACAAAAAATATGGTAGCTATCTAGTGTAGGAGATCCTAATAAAGTGTAGCCACATTTCCCTAATGCTCGGACTTGACACAAAATCCGCGCGAAAAAGTCACGTGACCATGTTGAATTTGCCGCGCCACCTCTTCGACTCTCTCTCACCACTACACCACACCTCAACAACAACAAAATGGCCGGCGAGGGCTCAAAAGCCCCGCCGGCATCGCCAGGTGAGTGAAAACTCGCTCACCACCATATCCGCTCACCTCGCAAACAGCC
This sequence comes from Chalciporus piperatus, assembly GCA_038093975.1. Classification (NCBI taxonomy): domain Eukaryota; kingdom Fungi; phylum Basidiomycota; class Agaricomycetes; order Boletales; family Boletaceae; genus Chalciporus; species Chalciporus piperatus. The sequence continues at coordinate 1,006 of JBBPTG010000337.1, read as the reverse complement.
TGCTGCCACCTACCACCTCACTCTCGACACGAAAACGACGAAAACGCGAAAACGCGGCCGGCGTGGGCTCAACAGCCCCGCCGGCTTCACGAGGTGAGTGATAAGCCACCTGCTCACCCCGCAAACAGCCGCTTGCACTGCTCGGCCCACTACCACCTACCACACCACTCTCGACACGAAAACGACGAAAACGCGAAAACGCGGCCGGCGTGGGCTCAACAGCCCCGCCGGCTTCACGAGGTGAGTGAGAACTCGCTCACCACCACATCCGCTCACCCCGCAAACAGCCGCTCGCACTGTGCGGCCCACTACCACCTACCACACCACTCCCGACACGAAAACGACGAAAACGCGAAAACGCGGCCGGCGTGGGCTCAACAGCCCCGCCGGCTTCACGAGGTGAGTGATAAGCCACCTGCTCACCCCACAAACAGCTGCTCGCACTGCTCGGCCCGCTACCACCACTTCTCACCACCTCAAGCTCAAACAACGAAGCCGGCGCGGGCTCAACAGCCCCGCTGGCTTCAAAGGTTCGTGTTTATTTGTTGACTAACACACCTACTCACCTCGTACATAGCTGCTCGTGTTGCATGGCACTTCATTAACTTGTAACTATTGTACCACAATACATGTAATAGTTAGACATAATATATTTCGCATTTTCTGAACTGTCGTGAATTAATCATAAGATATAGTGAACTAGTAATTGGGACTGGGTGACTGGATTACTGGGTTACTGAGGTGACTGGGAGTGACTGGTGATTACTGGGTTACTGAGGTGACTGGGAGTGACTGGTGACTGGGTTACTGGTGTCACTTGTGTGACTGGAGTGACTGGAGTGACTAGATTACTGGATCACTGAGTGACTGGATTACTGAGACTACTGGATTACTGGACCACTGAGTGACTAGATTACTGGAATACTGGAATACTGGATGGCTGGAGTAATGAGACAACTGGATTGCTGGATGACTAGGGCACTGGGCTACTAGGCTGCTGAGATGA
>JBBPTG010000336.1:0-22960 GCA_038093975.1 Chalciporus piperatus | reverse complement strand
CGTTAAGCAGCTGTAAAAACGTCGACATGTAAGGAAGTACTTTGAGTTTCCTCAACGTCATCAGGATCTGCCAACGATCCGAGAGAGGGAACTTGTACTGGTCGAACTTCTGGAACGCGGTCCTGAGTTTCGAGAAAGTCCCAGCCGGGGACTCGTGAAGAGAGAACTTGATGTTCTCGAAGGTGTCGTACTCTTCGTAAACGTTTGCGAAAGTGGGATGGGAGAAGGCGTCCTTGAGGGCGTCCCAAAGGGCCTTGGCATTGTTCTCCTCCTCCCAGCGACGTTGGAGAGAAGCGTTGAGCTTCAGGTAGAGAGAACCGACTGCCTTCTCCGTGTTCTTAGACCAGTCATCGTCATCCTCGTCCGATGTCTTCTGAGTCGTATAGAAGACTCCGATAGACATAAGGTAGGCGCGCATCTTGGGGGCCCAAGTAAGGTAGTTCGAGCCGTTGAGCGTGGGGATGGAGGCGAAGGTCGAGCTGGAGGAAGACATTTCGAGAAAATAGATGATAGTAGCGAATCTGAAGAGTAACGCGTAAGTTTATCGTTCAATAAAGAATGAAAAAGCGCAGTCAGAGCTTCTGGATTCGTACCGGCATAGCGACCCCATGGTCGCTTGCCTTAAGCGCAGAAACTAGAGCGTAAAAACGCTTCTAGAACGCGGTGGTACAAGCACATGGATTCAGAGCGTGAAGACGCATCGTCATCCAGAGCGTTCAGATGATGCCAAGCACAAGTGTGCTGGCAGGGCTCATAACCTGTTGAACTGGTGTCATCCTAAGCCATAAGGCTATGGACTACCAGAGCAGCATACTGCGTAGACACAAAGGGAGTTTGTGCTCGCTCACCTGATTGCAACGTTGTGGTTGTGGTTAAAGAGTTATATTAACTCAGATCGACTGAGTTTGAATATATAAGTGTACAGTGGTGATTACCTAATCAACTATCGTTTATGGAAACGTAGTGAACTATACACTATGAGCGTAATACGTTCAACAGATCCGTGCCCCTTCATCTGTCAGGGCGACTGTGCGGATATTTTCAGGGACAATGACCAATATTCCTTTATTGTCATTTTCAACTCCGACGGCGTGGTCTTCTCGACGTGAGAGAGCGTCAGCTTTTGCCATAGAAGGCCCAGGTTTGTAAACCCAGACATATTGAATCTAGATAGATATTGCGCCCAGCGCGCTTGTCGGCGGTTGAGATCCTGTCTCGTCATGAACCACTGCAGATTTGCGTGGTCGTTCCAGATCTCAAACTGGTGTCTAGCACCCTCTAGGTAATGTCGCCATTGCTCTAGTGCCTGAATGACTGAGAGCATTTCTTTATCGGCGATAGGATAATTCCGTTCTTGCGGAGTCATGGAATGAGATGAATAGGCAACTGGGTGCCATTTGTCTTCTTTCAGAATAGATAAGACTGCGCCTGTTGCGTAATTAGATGCATCGCATTCTAAGCGGAATTGACAAGTGCTATCAGGGAAGGCGAGTATGGGGGCTGAGGTGAAACTCTTTTTCAGCGTATCAAACGCTATTTGGCATTTGTTATCCCATATGAAGGTTTGTTCCTTTTTGGTTAGGTCATTGAGAGGACGTGCGACTTGCGCGTAGTCTTGAATGAACCTTCGATAGAAGTTTGCTAAACCTAGGAAGCTTCTTACGCCTTTGACGTTTTTCGGCTCTGGCCATTCCAGTATGGCGGTGACTTTAGATTGATCCATTTTTATCCCATCTTTTCCTACGATCATTCCGAGGAATTCAACCTCTGATACGCGGAAATTGCATTTTTCGGGTTTTACGAATAGATCGTTTTCTTCTAGTCTGCGAAGAACTTCAAGCACGATTTTGTCATGTTCTGCCTGATTTTCTGTTTTGGTAAAGATCATCAAATCGTCTATGTAGACGACGAGCACGTCTTCCATATCTGCGAAGATCTCGTTCATCATCGCTTGGAATGTGCCGGGGGAGTTACAGAGACCGAAGTACATGACTCGGGGTTCGAAAGAACCACGGAAGCAAACGAAGGCGGCCTTCCATTCATCGCCTTCTTTGATGCGAACGTTGTTGTATCCCCATCTGAGATCCATCTTTGTGAATAATTTAGCTCCTTTGAGCTTGTCGACGAGTTGGCCGATCAACGGCAATGGATAGTTATTTTTGACCGTGTGTTCGTTTAGGTAACGGTAGTCCTGTACCATGCGTTTACGTCCATCCTTTTTAGGGACAAAGAAGACTGGTGACGTTTGGGGGGATTTAGAAGGCGTGATGTAGCCCTTCTTGAGCTGATCATCGATGAAGTCGCTGACTTCCTTCTGTTCCGTTTCTGAAAGTGGTATCAATCTTCCCTTTTTAGGTTTGAACGTCTCTTTCAAATCAATAGCGTGATCCCACGGCTTGCGTAGGGGCATGCGCTCTGATTCTCCTTTAGAGAACACTTTGAGGAATTTGTGGTACTCCTTTGGGACCATTTCCTCCACAGTCTTTTCGTTTTCTTTGGGTGCCTGCACGTCAAGTGCATGGATAGCGGAGTATGCAGAATACTGGGAATCTCGTTCCTGGTGATCTGGATCTTGGATGTCTAGGTTTGGCCTTTCTTGGAGTAGGGCACACGTGTGTGGGCAACGAGTCATCTCGACTGTTCCCTTACTCCAGTTAATGTCCGGATTATGACGTTTCAGCCATAAGAATCCGAGTATGAAGGCATTTTTGCCAAGATCTGTGACCTCCGCAGTGACTTCTTCGCGGTGTCCTTCGTAATCTAGCACTAGCTCGGCTGAGTGCGTAATAGAACCAGCGGAATTCCTTGTTCCGTCCACGTTGTAAACGGGAATCGCATGACGTAACTTTGTCAAGGGAATGTGATGTGATTTCGCCCATTGGCGGTCTATGAATATGGCATTCGCTCCTGAGTCAAGGAGTGCCGTAAGTGGAATGAATGTCCGACTTGTTTCAGGACAAATCTTGATTGCGAGAAGTATTTCGCGTTCCGGCGCGAATGAGCGCACGAAAGCATTGTCTGGGATTTGTGTGGGAGAGGGGGAAATAGAGGAATTAAGCACCCGTGTAACGCCCGGGCCGAGCCCATCAAGGGACTCCTCTGTCGGCAAAGTAATATTGGAAACTAATGTGTCATCCGCATCATCATCGGCGGAGTTTTCTATTTCTAGTGGTCCGTAGCGAGATCCTCTCACACACCCAGATGCGTGTGAAAGGGGTTTCAGTTTTCCGACTTGTCGGTGAGCGTGATGTAGTCCTGGAACCAAGCCTTTGCTTCTTCCAGACCCATGCCTCGGGTAGCGCGTACCCAATCCATTTCTTTTCCTTTGCCCTTGTTTGGCTTAGGAGTTTCGGTGCTTTTATCCTCATCCCAGGATGTATGTTCTTCTTCCGTGAAGCGAACGTTCCTTGGTGCTTTGTATTTTTTGCACATGCGTTTGTGCTCTCCTCTAGACCATCCGCATTCTGAGCATCTGGTCTTAGGTTCTTTGCAGTCTTTGACGAAGTGGTCTTTTCCACAATTGAAGCACTTTGGCTTCCTGTCTCCATTAGGTTTCTTAGTTTGGACGGCGTCAACGTCCATTGCGTTAGGGTCACGGCGTGTGATTCTATCTGCCGTGCCTGCCTTGATGTATGAAAATAGCTCTTTCCTGTTACAGCGAGCGCGAATTGCTTCGACGAATGCATCGTAATCGTCGAATCTTCCCACATTCTTAAGTAGGAATTTGACTGATTCCTGATCCGCGTTCTTCTCTAGGATTTCGATGTGACGTTCATTATCCCATCCATCCATCGCTTTGTGGATCTCGAATTTGGTTATGAAACTAGCGAATTTCATATCGTGCTGTTTCAAACCCATGATCATCTTGCGATGATATTCTTGTTCGTTTGATGAACGGAATCGATCCGACATCATCTTCTCGAAGTCATTCCACGTGTAGACTGTCCCTTCCAGGATCTGTGCCATAGTGGCGCGTGCAAAGTCTCCGGCGTCCCCGCCTTTCATTCGGCTAAGGGTTGCCTTTATTCCGGCCATCCCGGCAAGTACTCTGATGTTTTCCGCTCGCCAGGAGCGTACTCTCATCCACCATTCTTCAAACTTTTTGCCCTTGGACCCGTCATAGTCTCCTGGGTCAGCTACGATTTTTGATAGCTTTGGCTCAGCTGGGGGCGGTGGTACTGCTCTTCCTGGAGCTGGGGGCGCGGGTGTATTAAGAATTGCCGTAATTTGGGTTGTTGCTTGATCGAGATCATCTCGTAATTGTTGATTTCTGAGTCGTTCATCTCGTAATGAATCTGTTTGGACTTCCAAGAAAAGCCTGAGGTGTGCTCCTAGAGCGGCTAAGTCCTGATTGTGACTCTGAGCGAGAGCGGAAAGGCTTGCTGCGAGTTCTGCTGGGAGTGCAGTCTGTGACATTGTTACTACTAGTACTTGTAGCTAGTGTTTAAAAGTCCAGTTACATAACTGGAAAAAAACCAAAACTTAACTTAACTGGAGCGAAATATAACTGAAACCGGGTGAAAAATTGTAACTGGTTACGTCCAGTTTCAGTTACAGTTTTGTCACTTCCAAAATTTTACAAAACTGTACACAAACTGGTTATAACTGGTTATAAATAATAACCTATATATGGTCATCTACCACTATTTTTCCTGATTTTTTACAAATTTTTCCGACCTTATTTGACTTTCTTTCTGAATATTGAAGTAAATTGATGAAATGACTGATTGAGACACACTCAACTCAAATACACATGTTAATTTGCACTGCTGAGATTACATATTTGCTTGTATTTTACTTAACTTGACCTCCCTTCCAATGCTATATCCACCAAAACATATGATAATCATGGTAATATAATAAAATGAGCATATCTTCACAAGGACTGAACCAAATCACATGATCCAGGGGTCATTTTAAAGCTACGAATCAGGGCTTTCTAATGTTTGTCCAGTTATTACAAAAAACCAGTCACAAACCGGTCACAAACTGGACCATAACTGATATGACAGTTATGTAGAGTTTCAGTTCAGTTAAACTGATTTTGCCGAAATTGATAACCAGTTACAGTTACAGTTTTGTCAAAAGAGGTATAAAAACTTAACTTAACTGGACTTTTAAACACTACTTGTAGCGAGGTTGGGGAAGCTTGGGGTGCTTGGCGTGTAGGACTATTCTAGAGATCTTCTCTGGATCGTTTATGTCTCCTACCCAAGTGCGTATTACTTTTCTCCGGAAGGCGGCGGGGATCTTTATCTTTTTGATCGGCCTAGCCGGTACAGGTCTCTCTGGTCCTGTGATGGGGTCTAGCTGTCTCTTTGGGGTTCTAACCTCTTCGTCAAACTCTTCGAGTCTTCTCTTGACACTAGAGGTAGCGGATGCGGTTTTCTGCAACGAGGGTGCCTTCTCTGACAACCCACGTGGTACGACTAACGGGGATAGAGCGGGGAGTGGGAGCGAGGGGGCGATAGGCGTTTGGTCGTTGGGGTCGAACTCTTCGCTGATGAGTGACTCCTGGCTGACTGACGCTGGTCTGTGGAAGTCTCCTAGTATCCCGTTGAACAGTAGCCCCTGGGCGTAAACTGTTGCTGCGTCGTGATAGGTTGCGTAAGTTCCGTCTGAATTTTTCCCAAAGTAGAGTTGCTCTGGCTCTAGGGCCGAGAACCCTTTCAGCGTCTGGCTGAATGGTGAGAGGGGACTAGCGGGTTCTTCTTCACCCACTGGGATCCGTGCAACTGCAACGGCCTCCGGCTCTGTCTCAACGATGGTCGGGATCGCGGTGACCCGTCCGTGCCTAGCTACTACTGAGGCTACGTAAGGATGGTCTAGGTTCTCGGCTTGCGAGTACCTCCCGGACCGGAAAGGGAGAAGAGTGGCGTGAAAAGATGGGAAGTACACTACGAGGTCACGTTAACGTAGGTACTTGAGCGAGAGATTGTCCACGCACTTGCGACGCGATGAAGCGGTGGAGAACGATAGCGTAGAGGTGATAGAAAGAAGCTTAGTTCAAGTGAAACGACCCAAAACTCGTATTGAGATCAGGTCTACACTATCGCCAAGTGAAGCGGTTTAGAAGAAGAGAGTGGAGAACAACTGAGATAGAACGGTTGAGTCTTGGGGAAAGACCAAGTGAACTAAGCTGGGGTTACCAGCAGTTCCTTGGGGTTTATATACTATCCTATGTGTTTGTACATGTTTGTATGTACTATAACTAAATAAAGAGTTACCCTGAACCCATGAGAGTAGAAGCGAGATAAGGAGGCTGTGAGGCATAGCCGAGATAGCGGAAATGAAGTACATGAGGTGAAAGGCTGTGGCATAGCCATGCGCAGCACGGAGATTAACTGTCAAGGTAAGGCAGTGCGTGGGAATGAATATAACCATAAGGGGCGACCGTGCGAAGAGTGAAAGTGAATGAGCACGTGTCTGAAAGATAAGATGAGAGAGATTAGATAAGATCGAATGGAACGAAACGTTGAAGTCCAAAGAATGTCTGTGAAGGTGAGATAATCGTAATGAACCGTAACACTACTACCATACTTACGCTACAGTACTTAGTATGACCATTCACATGCAAACTTTGAGTTGTAATGATACTCGTGTCTCGTCAATTCCTAGGAATAACCTACATTTGGCTCGAAATGTAGACTTTTCGGACATTTGTTCACATTTCGCGCGGGAAGCTTTTCCTGATGTTCCAATGCGGATAGATTGACCACATGTCGTTGTGGGATGCAAAGACATATGCAGCACATCCGAAGCACGGTAGCTTGCTGACTCCTATTGCCATGCCATGAACTCGAATGTTGTTCTCCTTCAAGTAGCGGATAAGCTGTAACTCGCAGTGAAGACGAGGGACGACGGTATCGCCTGTCTGGAAAACCTGGGAGTCGAGAGTGCTGCCGTCTGTTGAAAGCGAGACGTCGGGGAGGCGTGCGGAGAGAAACTGTTCGAGGCGATTTTTGGCGGAGAACGGCCACTGAAACGGTACTCCATGTTGGGCCGGTAGTTCGGCGATATCTCCCACCCACTCAATACTGATCCCTGGGCCACTGGCAAGGAAGTCTTGAAGATCGGGCCCAAGAGTCCTCATGAACATCTTGAATCCTTCCATGACGAGCAACTGCGCATCAGCGAGGTAATGGGCGACATGCCAGATGCGGCGATTGAGCCTCAACAGCCATTCCAGGCCCAGTTTGGGGATATCAAGTGTGATCTGGGAAGAGGGGAGAGTGTTGAAGAATCGGCTGCAGGCCATTGCTTCAGCATAAAGACAAGCGTGCGGCGGAAACATATCATCGCAGGCGGCGATGAGGTCATGGAAAACCTTGAGAAGCATGTCACCCGGCCCTGATTCCGCACCCGTGTTGTAAATGTCTTTGAAGACCCCAGCAAGCAACAGATCTTATTTTGGCGAAGCAGGAGACTCGGCTCACGCCTTGACCAGGGTCTCGAAGATATCCCCTCCTTTCTGTGAGTCAGCAGCGCCTAATGTCTGTGGGATCTGTGGACGCTCATTGACCATCGTCGTGATGTTCTCCATCTCACGCTCAATGTGTGAAATTGAGGTGATGGTCGCGTGCTCGAAAAGCAGGAAGGTAGCAGTGTCAATATCGTTGTCATGATATGTGCGCATGGCTTTTCGAAGGACAGTTAGAAAGGCATCAATGTTTTTCATGTCCTAGGGCTCAGACTTGCCGCGATTTGCTGCGATATATAGTTTGATTCCTGGATGTGAGGTGACCAGAGCTGTGGCAACCGTGTCTCCTTCAGCCTCCCGAACGAAGGAGGCGGCTACCCAGCTGAGAATTCGGGTCATCTTGTCATTTTTCATTGCTTCATTGGGAGTTAAGAAAGGAGAGGGTGTTAAGGTGCAAAGGTACCGGAGCAAGGCGAGATTGCCCATGACATTTGTCTGTTGGTGCTGTTTAGAATCGTGAGTCAACAAGGAATTAAGAGGAATGAACCGAGTACAAACATCCAACGATACAGTTTCCTATGTAGAAATGAGAAATAAGTACGGGGTGATTATCCCTGCCAGTCCCTGGTGTTCGGATTTGCACTCACCGAGGTCGACATTGCGTGTTTCAATGAAAGTAGCGGTATCATCCATAGTAATGCATGATGCACATCCGAGTTTCGTTCCTACAGTAACCCCTATGTTCTGACTCGTACCGTGACAACCACATCGGGCAATTGATTATTTTCCTGGACACAACATCAAGGCCCCCATAGCTATCGCCAACTATAAACTCGTCGAAGAATATTTACTGTAAGTTTCGCAGTCTAGACGTTGTTTCTCGAAAGTACAGCACGTATCGCGGACGAGATCCCACAAAAATGACAGCGAAATGCGTCAGGGTTCAATAATGTCGTAACTTAGTTCAGAAAACGTGTTTCAATATAGCCCCCGGTAAGGCGAGACCTCCCCTTCAAGTCGTGTCGCTCAGGTTGCGAGTAACGTCGCCCCAACGCTTCAAAGCTCACCCACGAACTCTCGGGGCACCTCAGAATATCTCAATCAGGCGCAAGAATGAGATTGATCATGTGTTCTCACCTCGCTCTTCGTAACCGCATGGATGTTCTCTTGTTTGCAAGCACGACCGAGGGGGCTATGGAGGATTTGGGGTAAGTACGGTTTCTGTAGGACCTCTTCTTTGCGGATCTCATCAAATCATCGTTTGTTGCAGAGGAGCTGGTGCACAGGCGACCGAAGCGACAAAGAATGAATCAGTCTCTGTGTCACTCTCAGCGTCGAACGTGGCGCCGGATAAATCAGATGATGCCGCATCCAAGACCATTCAAGTTCTCCGAGTCCCAGAAGAGATTCTTGTCATCATCCTTGACGATGTGGTCACCTCCGAGTCTTCGTCATGTCGCTGTCAAAGTAAAGGCGCCAACAACACCATGTTGATGAGCCCTCCAAGAAGACTCGCACAGGTTTGCCGAGTTTGGCGAGAAACCGTGTTTTCCTGCCCGGTTCTCTGGAGGCACATCCACCTCGCACCGTTCCATTCAATAACCGCATTGAAGGAGCATCTGAGGATCTCTTCCCCCTTTCCAATCGACATTGTGGTGCACCAGTGGCCGTTCCGAAGCCCTATCCCTGCGTCAGGACCACTGTCGATCACAACACTCACCGCTCAGCTCCATTCAATTCTTTCGACGACGGAAACGGATCCTATGGCAGCCTGTAGCAGGGTCCGGTCCGTCACCATCAATGCTACCGAGTGCAGCTCGTTCATCAATTTCGTCCTTCAAACATGGACTGGACGCGGATCCAAGTTTCCTGCCCTACGTCGAGTCTCGATGAATGGTAACCTGTGCGCGACATGGTCGAGAGCCTGCTTCTTCGATGGGAAGAATGCACCCGGCTTAGAAATCCTCGAGTTAACCAATGTCATGAGCGCTCACAACGCCAACAGACTACCCTGGGGAATTGGACTCAATCTCACCACGCTCGTTTGGAGTGCACCCCCTCAAAAAGACGGTTCATTGATCATCTCCGCGACGGTCTTTCACCATATCATATCTTCTTTCCCGAGCTTGACGACGCTCGAGATGCATGGACAAGTTCTTTCGCCCGACTCCGTTGCCGTGGATAGTCTCATAAGTGCGGGGGTCGCTTCGCTCAATCACATCGACGTTCTGAGGGTTCGAGGAAACGCGTTCACGAGCCCGAGCACCGCGTTCATCTTCCTCTGCTTCTTTCCATCGTTGAAACATCTGGTCATTCGGGGAAGATCCTGCACCGGTCCCATCACTTCTCGAACGATTTTGCACGCTATGAATGCGTTCATTCAGTATCCTAGGCTTCTTCCCTGTTTAGAAGATCTCGATCTAGAAAGTGTAGATGTGTGTAAGGAATGGTCGGAGTGGGCGTTGGAGGAGCTTGAGAGATGGAAATGGGAGAGATCTCTGGGTTTTCAGGGAAGGACTTTCAGCATACCGAGTGTGCAGCTGGATATGATCGTTGACAAGGCTTTGTATACGGAAGCAGAGGATGTTGAGGCTTGAATTATAGATAAACGACTCTGTCCCTTCGTTAGATATTGTCCCATATTTATGGAAAGCCGGACATTCGTGCTCGACTAGCGGCCGGCTGCTTCTTTTTCGGTCCCTGCTAGTGGAGTTCTCTGTTTATTAAAGCAAATAGTCATGAACTTTGCATTTACAGCCGTTTTCATATCGATAGGCCTACCTGGTTGAAAATACACAGACAGGCGGAGTCGGAATTTTGAGTCTACTCACCTGTCACTTGCTGTCTGTAGGAGCCGTTATGCTTTGTTTTATGCAGTGTTTCTTTTTTTTTTGCTTTCATATATCATCATTCTTAGGCTTCGGCTAGTTGATTAGAAAGTCCACCTGGATGTATATTTTTGATGCTGTGGTCTATCGATATGAAAACGGCTGTAAAGTGTGGCTCTGTGACGCAGCGAGGCACGAGCGGAGTCACAGAGTGTTGTCTTTGGACAAGCGAAGGTAAGCGGCGCACTTCCTCTTCTTCCCGTGCTTCCACTACCTCGCTCGGCCATCCTCGCTCGTTCGCCACTTCTTTTCGTCGCACCCACCCTCCACACCCTGACCTCAAACTCACGTTTTTCGGTGCCTCGCAAATATGCATTCCCGCCTGGGGTCCCAAGCGCGATAGCATTTCCCGAGAAGTCGTTTCCTGCGAGGCTTGTCCCACCCGCCCTCGCAGCTCACGCCTCCCTCGACAGGATCTTGCATTCGTTTGGGACCGGAAAGCGCTGCGCGCTTCCACCCGATCTTTGTCTCTCACCTCGCTCTCACTTAATAGCCGTCCGCGACATCTAGCTTAGTCAGCCTGTCATGTACATTTGATTGCGAGCAATCCAACCTTCCTACTCCGTCCGTCTATCCGCAGCGACATCCAAAGACGCCTTTCTAGCAGGAGGAGTTCCAAATGCGTTAGGTATAGAGGCTTGATTGACCATACAATCATGACACTAAAAAAACTGCAGGTCATCTTCCATGGCGAGTTTCAGTGGCAGCACACCTCAGGCTTGCAGTCGGAAATATCAGAGCTTCAATCACAGAGAGAGGGGCTCACACAACGACTCGATGAACTTCAGAACGTCGTTGCAAAAAACCAGGCCCAGATCAACGGGCGCAAAAATATGCTCCTGCCTATTTCTACTCTTTACCCAGAGGTTCTCTCCATCATCTTTCTCTTCGTCGTCAGTTTCGTTCCGGGGGATCTACAGCCCTTTCCTTATCCAATGCCGCTCATGTTGGCATCCGTCTGCCGTAGATGGAGGAGCATCATGCTCGCGAACCCGAGACTCTGGACACACATCATTCTCGATCACTGTCGCAGCTATAACCTCCAGCCCTATATCTCTCGATCCGCTGACTTGATGCTTGACATCAGCCACTTCAAGAATGGAGATGATTGCAAGGGTATTCAAGCGCTCTTGCACACACTCGGCCAAGAGGCTCATCGATGGCAGAAGCTGCAAGTGGATATATCAGATCCTGGCGCAGACAATGGAATCCCACTCTGGACTCAGAAACATGCAAAATCACTCCAATATATACGTATGGTGGCCAATATGCAGAGCTATCGTCCGCCAGACATTTTCCCAGCCTTCCCGAGTCACCAAGACAATCTCCACACTCTCATCCTCATTCGCGTACACATGCCCAAAGAACTCGTTGCCCCAAACTTGCAGCACCTTACTTTCATTGGCACTGGGAGCGCAAAGTGTCCTCCGAGTCCCTGTGGCGTACGTTATCACACACGACAAAATTGCAGACACTGCGTCTGGGTATTGAATCGATTACTTTCGGAGACTCGGCTAACGTCAAGACCCTCCCCCTTACTCACTTGCAGCACTTCACCATCTATTTCGTCTCCAATCCTTTCGACCAAAAAAGTATCGTACTGGAGAAGTTGCTCTCCATGATATCTGCTCCAGCGTTGCAAGTGATTGAGATCACAAGATTGGAGAAGGACAACCGCAGTGACAGCTATGGCACCGGCATTGACAGAAATATTTGGGTCAAGTTATTGTCGGACGGAATGCCCAGATATCCAACGGTCACTACTGCAAGACTCTACAATGTCAGTGATAGCACCAAGGACATCCGGTGGTTCGGCAAGGCCATCCCAAACATCGCAAACCTCAGCCTGGACCACAAAGCACTCACCCTCTGCAAAAAGCTTCTCGAAGAACACGACTCCCGGGAGGACCCGCTCTTTCAGTGTTGGAAGAATCTGCGATGCACTCGGGTGCATCTACCCCTTGAAAAATTTGGGGATTCCGATTTGTACAAATGGTGCGAATTACGACGTGCACGTAGCCTTACACCCTCTAGCTTGCAGGTCGTTCTGAACCGAAGTCTTCCTACCCAATCCGGTGATCTGTTGACCATAAGTGGGCAGATTCAGGTTGTTGCAACCGCCGATGATTATCTTGATCGTGACGCGCCATGGGATATGTTCAATTCAGCTTGAAGTTGTTAGAATTAAAGGTCATTCGAGAGAAAACGGTGATAGTACAAGTATTTATGCTATAGTTTGTTTCCACGTACCACTACGATAAACATTTCACCTCGAGGGTATCCTGCATGCCCTTCAATATGCAGTCGACAAAGGGCCCATGATCGTTATCAAAAGCCTACCAATGGATCAATGGTCAGCATACAAATGGTCGAGGAGGATCCGAATTGACTCAGGTCCCATACCTTTTTGATCGCGTCGAAGTAGTCTTTACGATCTTCAAGAGAGATGACGATCGGGGGATATCGGTGTCTCATGAGGGGAATAGAGGCCAACATACGACCCAACCGACCATTTCCGTCCTATACCGTCAACGATTGAATTAATACGAGCGTGTTCGAAAACCAATTGTCGAGCGCTCACTTCAAACGGGTGGCATTGGACGAAAATAAGATGGATCCAGCTCGCTGTCTCAAACGGGTTCCCCCATGACGAAATCCATTGCTAAAAGCAGGCGTCAGAACACTTGTCTGAGGTGAAAGCGTACGAAACCCTTGCGTTGGCCATCCTACATATATGCTCCAGCTCCCGGTCAACCTGCGGGAAAGGGCAACATTGAGATCCCCGAACGGCGACGTTCGTTCGAGTAAAAGTTCGAGTTTTGCCGGCAACGGTGGTTTCAGTGCCATCTGGGTTGAACCTGGCCGTCTTCATGAGTCGTGCATGGATTTCACAAAGGAATTCTGGGGTCAACGTGACTTCCGGACCTGTAAGCAGAGGCCTCAGGAGGTCATACGCCTATCGAAATAAGTGCTAGTAAGCATGGATCGTGAGCAGCGGCGGTAGCATTACAAACCGCAGTAGTGTCACACAGGATATCCTTGATCTTGCGGGTGTCACGCAAAAGACTCTCCGGGTGAGAAAGGATGGTACTCTCAGAGATCCCATGACGAATAAGATCTTGAGTTGACTGAAAGGTTGTGAGCGAGATGGAGTAGACTGAACCACTGGGTACGCACTTGGGGGGTCAAACGGAATGCGTTCTCAACCTCGTTCGTATCGATAGCGAGCTTGGTGAGATATTTGGCGGACACATCGGAGGCCATGTTACTCCACTCGCGAAAAACTTGTTCATGACCCTCTGGGAGGGGTGGCAGCGCCATTGGGAAACGGTGTTTGTGTGTATTCTGCCAGAGTTGTCTAAAAAGTCCTTGGATTACAGACGTTAAAAGGTCTTCGGTTGGATGAGAATTCCAACCCTTACTCGCGGCATGTCGATCGGTGTCCAGATACATCTTAGCAGCTCGCAGGGCTTCGCGAGTTACTTTTTCGATAGACGCCTCCAAAACTCGATCAACGAGATCCATCTCATGGATTTTGCTTCGTGTCTGTATATGGCAGTGAACACTAGCTGTGACGCAGACGGTCAACTTGAGGACGCACTTACCGTTCGATAGAGGTTCTCGGCCATCGAGAAGCAACGGGATGATTCGTACACAGCGGCAATCCTGACTAAAAAGTAAGGATGGTCGTGGTAGCGCTTCGCAAGCTCCTCGTAGAGCGTCAATTTGACCTCTACTGTGGAGTTGACCTCTGCTTCTATCCTTTGGAGATCGTCACCAGACAACACGCTGGGTGCTTGCTGTATTTCAAGTTTCAAAGTCAATAACACAACCAAGCGAAGACACGACAGAGTGACCTGCAATATTGGCGTTTGCCAGTATGCCATGATGCAGCCCGAGGCTGCGATGGTTAAATACCGTCGTCGCGGTGTTGTCAGCTGCTTCTCATAAACTAGTAGTCTGTTTTTGGTTAGTATGATTGAACTGAAGGCTGTGCACCGTCAAGCTAAATATTCCCGCTACGTAAGTAGTGGGTTTTATAGAGGGCTTTCCTCAAATTCCAAAATCACGCTTTTTGCAGGAGTTTTCCGTCTTGGCGCTTACAAAATAATTAGATATTCAGCGCTTACATCATCCTCCCCTTTTCGTTTCGCTTCTCTTCTTATCCTTGCACAACTGTGACATCCGCCATCTGAAATCTATGTCGGAAGCACTTTTCTGTGGTCATAATCTTCGCGCAACGTTCGATCCGTGTGTTGAACGCACTCAGGTACGCGATTCATCGTATGCGCGTGTGGGCGTCTTGACTGCTGTGTACGATGGTCAACATTTTACTACAGAGGTTTCTCCGGTCCAAAACAATTGCTGTGATAACAGCGTCGATATCGTTATCGGTCTTGACTGGATAGGTTGCTTCAGAGCAGTTATGAACGAGCACTGTGCGTCAGTGCATACAGTGTGAAAACTAAATGAACTCAGCTGATGCCTAAGAGAGGCGGAAACGACTATATTCACCTAAATGAACTAGGTACAACTCAAATAAGGAGCCCATTCAGCTCGTTAGGCCGTACAGCAAGGCCAGCTGATCACCAATTAGGCCGTGCTCTACTGGCCGGCTAACGATTGGCCGCTGGTGTATGGTCACCTAGGTTAGGGATCGGCTAGTAATAGAATGTACACGTAGAGTAGGGATCAGCCACTGTACCATTGTGCCCTGGCAGTGGGAATGGCCAACACAAAGGTTCCATGAGGTAGGACCTGGCCGACTGGTGCTAATTACCCAGTCCTGCCTGCATCAGGGTTCGGCCCATAGAGAATAGGGATAGGCCGATGTGTAAACCCTCCATGTGTAGGGAGCGGCCGATGCAGGAAATGTTGAGGGGTGGGCATTGGCCACTGAATCATGTCTCCTACAGCAGGCATGGCCCGATAGATTGAGTGTCAATGGGTAGGGATGGGCCGATGCAACAATGTCCATCTGTAGGGATGGGCCGATGCCACCCGCCTCAGTAGGTAGGGATTGGCCGATGTATAGTTTGTTGATGCATAGGAATGGGCCGATGCATTGAGCCTCAATGTGTAGGAATGGGCCGATGCAATCAGTGTCAATGTGTAGGGATGGGCCGATGCATTGAGCCTCAATGTGTAGGAATGGGCCGATATACCTAGTGTCACTAGGCAGGCATGGGCCGATGTAAAGTTAGTCCATTGGTAGGGATAAGCCAATGTGATCAGTGTCAATATTATATGGCCTACACTACATTACATTCCTCAGCCTCTCCAACATGTCCATCTGACGTAGCAAAGAAATTATATGGAATATGTGTTGCCTACGAGTGTAGGCCAGAAATTCTAAGCGTTCAAACATGATCCAAGATAGGGCCATCAGTGTGGCATCATTATTTCTGGCCTGTTCTTTGGCGGCTGATCCCTCCGGCGGCTGGTGTTCTCTGCGCAGCCCTTGGGCCAATTGTCTGTTGGCCCAGTTGATTGCTTGCTCCACTGGATTGCAGCCGACGACGTTATCATCAACATATTCCATGCCATAATCATGAAAACCACTCACTGTTACGATCACTCATTCTTTCCTTTGCCACTACCTTGTACTAAGTCCTAGTCGCTGGTTCGAGTCCTGCCTAGGCCTCCCATTTCTTACCTTGCTTAGTCAGCGAACATTCCTTAATGTTCTTTCACCTTCCACGCTTCGTCATCGCTGACCCATATGCTTACCGAGCATGACTCATTCCTATTCGTCATGACTTGTTCTTACATATGCCGACTTGTTCTCTGCCTGCCCTTAACTCGTTTCTTCACTTATATAAACCCTCGAGTTTCCTCCTGTAACTCTAACTTAGACCTACACAATCTAGCTTGGTCTTTCCTCGATTCCTTTGAACCCTCTGAGAGTCACCGTCCCACTCTTGAACGGACGCTAGGCCTTAACGTGGACATCCCATCGTTAGGCTACCTTTGAAACCCTTGTCCTTGACTAGGCTTTTGTGTCTACGCTTTGACCTACCCGGTACAAGCGTAACACTCACAGTGATCTAACGTCCCTGTGAATGGTGTATTTCCTGTCGCCATGTCCTCAGGATTTCTACCTTGCCAGTCATGGGCTGCAATCCAATGAATTCTTCTGCCCCCATAGGATGCCACGAGGTACTTACGCAGGTCCAGCTCGTCCAGAAGTCTATTTTCGTTTTTCCTCCGATCATTCGACGACATGATAGCTGGGATGTCAGCCGATGTAATATCCTGCTCGTCGTCCTCGGCTGGATCACGGCCTGACAAGGTAAGAAAATGCGTCATGAAAGCCACATTGATAATCGATGAGTTCTGGGCCATTTCGGCCCACATCCTCTGGCCCCTGGTTTGATATGTTGCCCCTGATTCGGCTGACCTCTGTTGAACCCATTCGGCCACCCTTGCTGCGTCGGCACGGACTGTCCTGACATCCTCCTCAGAGCCATTACCCAAAAGGATTCGAACAGTTCTCTCGGCCGATACGATGTGATTCCACAAAGGCATTCTGGGGACCTCCAAAAACCAGCTCAAGGGGAAGCCATCTCTGGGGCCATCTGCTGGCAAATCTTGCAGCACATGTTCTCTGATACGACAGAAGGTCTCTGAAACGGATTCATTGACCTCGGCTGTTCGGGCGATCAGGCCAACTTGCTGAAGAACATCCATTGAAGCTCTTACCAGCAGCCGATGAATCCTGTTGCCTCAAAGGTGGCATGCGGAATGTGAACTCTGTTCTTGGCATTCCTGCGGCCATGCTATCTTCTGTCTAGGAAATGTCATCTGAATCCCTCCCAACATTTCCTCTGACATACCTGAAGAAGAATCACCACCTTCACTGTCAGAGATATTGGCTATGATTGGTTGTGAATCCCTCGGAGAATCTGCAGACATCCTTGTGTCTGCGCCGGCCGATGATGATTCGCTTGAAGTTGCCATTCTGTCGTCTTCGCTGGATTCCGGCTCTGTGTCATTGTCAAATCCTAAGTCACTCAGGGGTCAGTGTTCCTAAGATGATTTTCGGCTGACAACTTACCTGCGAATCTTACTTGCTTTGGTGCCATGTGTATGTTGCAAAATAGTCAAGGACAGACCAGGGGAGATAGAACCCATCGGCTGAGCCTAATCAGATCAATCGGATCAACAGCACCCGAGACTCCAGTTTCCCATGTCACCTGCTCCCTATGAGAATGCAAGTACATTTCCAGCTCTGCTCACCCAACTTGGACAAACACATTACGACACTTTCTATAGCTTTTATTCTCGGCCGTCACTCATCCACAACCTTTGAACACTTCATTTCATCTCACCTCCCTAACACCCTGCTCGTCACTTCTTCTCTACTCGTTATCCATACAACCATGATGTCCGCTCAGAAAGCCAACAAATCTGCTCAAGCTCTCGCCGAGTTCCTCAAGATCACAATTGAGGCTATCATTCAAAGTGGCGAAGGCCGAGGGAGCCGCCTGTCAAGCTCGGAGTTGGAGGCTCGCACCCAAGACTGGGAGAGGAGAGTGGATTCCATGAGGGTGGCATTGGTGCGTCCAGACTACTCCCTCCTACCCTACCCTATGCTCACTTTCTCACTCCCCACAGCATCGTTTTTGCCCGATGGCTGAGGCTGCAACCATCATCCCTCCCATCGTCATCGCTGCGGACATCAGGATCCCCAGCCGGACCAACGTCAACAGTTGGCCGGTATGGGAGTCCATCCTCCATCCTGGCGACTCCATCCAGTTCCACCACTGGTACCGGCCATCTGAGGCCGCTCACTCGACAACCCCCCCCCTGCCACTGCTGAGTTGCCCACCGCCCTGCCTTCGACGGCTCCTCGCATCACCTCACCGCCGCCAGCTCGTCAAGGAAAGGGTAAACACAGGGCTATTGCGGTCGAGTCAGATGAGGCCGAGGAGCCAGAAGATGACCCAATAGAGCGGCCGGTCGCTTCAAAGTCCTCGAGGCCTCGCCCGAAACACACCAAAGTGTCAGCACCATCGGGCCCATCGCTGCCCTCCCTCCCTTCGATCGTCGTGCAGACTCAACGCCCACCACCGCAAGCACCCAAGCCGGCTCGTCTCCCAGTCCCAACCCCAAAGACACTGTCTCGCCCCCACCGCCACCTGCCTATGATGCAAACAAAGGCTCAACAGGAACGTAACCAGGCCAAACGAGCCAAAAACGCTCAACCCGGCCCGTCCCATCCCTCCCCTGCCTTGGCTGCTGCCGCCTCAGGCAGCGGCTCCGTTCTACCCCCTCCCCCAGAACACTCTCCATGTGACCGGTGTGTCACCATGGGTCGGGACTGCATTCCGCATCCCCCTGGAGTGAGCCGCAACGCCTGCATTCCCTGTTTTCAGGGAAAGCAGAAGTGTTCGCTCACAACGGCCCATCCAAGCCGCGCGGCTTCGGCCCCAGGGACAGATTTGCCTGCCACCCCAGGCCCCTCCACCAGGCCGAAGAGCACTCGCCAAAGGCAAGGAGACAGCGGCTCCTGAGGACAACAACTCCAACGACCCATTGGCCATGGAGCAGACCAAGCGGCTGGAAGACAAAGGGCAGGCAGGCCAGAGCACAACGAAGAAGAGAACAAGGCCTCAGTCGGCATCAGAAGAGCCGAAGGCGAAGAGGGTGAAGCCAAGTGAGTTCATAGATCATTCAAGTCTCTATTTGACATTAACATAGTCTACCAGCCCCAGTGATCGAGGTCCCGACCTTCCGGCAGGTGGTCTCGAAGGTCGTCAGAGAGCAAGGACACCTTCCAGGTGTCTTGGCGGTCTCTCGTCCTTCGAGCGAGTTGACCGACTATGCCGAATAGAGGGACTATGCACTCAGGCTGGAGGACGCCATCCATCCCTCGGCCGCTTGCTTCAACCAAATGGAGGCTCGCTTCTCCGAGCTGGAGTCAGGGCTTTCGGTGGTATCCCAGCAGGTCAGCGGGATGTCGAGGGTGTTGGAAACAGTCAGGCAAGTACAAGCCGTCAATCATCGTCCATCACCGGCCGCCTCGTTTGTCTGGCAACCTCGCCCATCTCCCTCTGCCTCTCTCCCCCTTTGCTCCCCCTCGGCTTCGGCTCCCCCACAATCCGCTGTGTCCCGCTCACCCTCAGTGGCTGCACACCTCATTAGGGTCTCTTTTTGGTAGGTGTTACTACACCATCATCCTTGCAAGCTGGATTCTTCCTTGGTCTACCTGACCTGCGAGCCGATGCCTCAGGGACTTTATGGAATGTTTCATCGGCCGCATCCTGGATCAAATCGTCATTTGTCAGTCAAGCTCAATATACACATATGTGCATTGACCTTGTCAGCCTTGGCCTCGGCCGGCTGCCCTGAATCCTTCTCTTTGCGAACTCTCTTGGTGAGCCTGTCATCGGCCGACGAATCGGCGGCTGAACCATCCTCTTCAGTCAGAGGACGTTTATTCTTCCTACCCTTTGTTGAAGTTTTCTCCTTCCTGTCATCGGTGGCACCCTGGGTCACATTCTCATTTGTCAGTCAAGCTCAATATACACATATGTTCACTTACCTTGTCAGCCTTGAATGTGGCCGGCTGCTTGTCAGCCTTGGTTCCAGCTGGCTGCCTTGAATCCTTCTCTTTGCGAACTCTCTTGGTGATCCTGTCATTGCTCGACGGATCAGGGACTGAACCATCCTCTTCAGTCAGAGGACGTTTGTTCTCTCTACTGCCCTTTGAACCTTTCTCCTGGACCCTTGGCTTAGGAGGCTGGGGCTTAGCCTTAGACTTAGGCTCCAATGGCTTAGGCTGTAGCTTCGGCTGTGGCTTCGGCTTCGGCTGGGACTCTGAGTTAGACTTTATGAGCAAAGGTAAAGTTGTTATGTATTACCTTGTCAGTCCCCTGAGACGTTTTCTCCTTGGATGCTGACTGTTCCTTGTAAAACTTGGACGGTTCACCTTGTTTGGTTCTGACATCATGCCAGCTGGAAGGGGCTGGGGTCTTTCGGGATGCAGTACGATGTTGATCGAAAGCTGGCAAATCTGTCGGCCGATTAGCATGCTCTCATCAATGCCAATGCTGCATGGACCCACTGTAGTCCCCCATTTCATTGTCTTCATCCTCCTCGGCCGATGACACATCAGACATGATGGGTACCTCTTGTGCTTTCCCTTTCCCCTTTCCCTTGGGAGTCTGCACAGAGACAAATTCATTGTCAGTGAGTTCTGGCGAGGGAGCTCTCTGACGACTCTGGAGCCGTTTGCTCTTGTCTAGCCGTTTGCTCTGGTCATGTGTTACCTGAAATCCCCCTTTCGCCCCTCCCACCTGACTCCAAGCAAATATCGGCACCTTCCTGGCCTGCTGTCTGCTCTGCCAGAAACTAAGCAAGCTTTCGACTTGCTTTTGCCTCATCTTCGATGGATCAATCATCACAAACCCTTTCGGCAGATAGTCCGCATGGATGAAGGCGGCTTGTCGTTTAGCCACCTCGCCAAATGGGACCTTGGCCTTGTGGCTACCCGACTCTAGTCCTGTCGACCTGCTCAGCCGAGATCTAGTCAACATCGGCCGACTCACTGTAATGAGCAGTCAAGAAGGCTCGCACCACATCCTTCATCTGGTCAAGGTTCATCAGCTTGATATCAGGAATGATTGGAGACTCATTCGCTGTCCAATCAGGCTTGAGCAACTTTATCATCGCCTCAACACTATTCTTCTTCTTCTTCCTAGTAATGACCGGCAAGCCTTCCAAAGACCCTTCATCTTCGCTCCCTTCTTCGGCTGGCCTGTTGTTCACCCCAAAGGCTGTGTTGGCCCATTTGTTCTATTTAGGGTGAATGCTGTCCCAATGTTCAAACGGCGGGCCATTGTCCAACTCATCGTTGTAATCGAAGCTGAATTGTATGGTTAGCTTGAGATCGACAGCGGCCGATGAAGCTAACTGACTGAGAAATAAGGACATCGTCGTCTTTGTCCTTCCATGCACTCATGACCATGATCCGCGCTCCACAGTTCTTCCACATATCCTTAGCAAATGCAAGGACCATGTTTGGAGCTTTCTTTGATGCATTGCTGATGACATAGCCATAGAGGTCAATACCAGCCAATCAATCAGACAGTCAGAGGACCTACTCAGCTTGGACTTCGGCCGACGGCTTGTCTGCATTCCATTCTTCGACCTCAGCCTCTAGTTGCTCCCTGTCGTCCTTGGAAAGTGATTCCAGGAATTTAGTGATGCCAGCCTGCCAATGCTTGATCATCCCCTGGGACCCCCGCTTCTCCTGAAACTCGTGTTCGATGATTGTCATCACCTCTTCTTTGTTCCTTCGGGATACGACTTTGCGGGCCATCCAGCGCTGACTATACTTTGGCTTGTCCTCGGCTCGTTTGCGAGACTTGCTGTACAACCAGAATGTGTATTGCTAGTGTATTATTGCAATCAGCATCTAAGGGCTTAAAACACTGGATTCGCTCACATGTTTGCGGTCTTTGAAAGCCTCAAGTCCAAGACCCTTGACAGACTCGAGCTCAGCTAACCTGCCCCACATATTCTTCATGATCGACGCCTTCTTGGCCTTTTCTGAATTTTTCCAAGGCGTGACGAACTCCGCCATAATAGCCAACTCTTCCTCTGAAAATTCCATCGGCCGTGTCTTTGGCTGGTTCGGCCCATCTTCTGCTTGCTCAACATCCTCCTCGTTAGGGTTCTCTTCCTCGGATTCATCCTCTGCCAGAGAATCTATATTACCGTCACCTGGGTGGTCTATATCACCCGGTTCCTCAGAGTCATGATCGCTGGAGGGAAGGTCCTGCTTATCATAGGAACGTTCGGCCGTCGTTTGGGTGGCAGACTTCATGACCATCTTTCTGTTGCTTCAGGTGCAAGAGAAACAAATCCTGGTGTCAGTGCAGTCAGGAACCTTCGTTGCTGGTCATTGGCTCCTTCGGTGTGATAGGTCCCAATGATGTCGGCTCTGGGTCAATTTATCAGACATCTAAAATAGGCCCGAGGACGTCAGGTATGAAGCTGTCAATCAGACGCTTGTCACCTTTCAGCCATGTCTGCATGTCACATCGTCCTGATGACGTCGGATAAGAAGCTGTCAAGATATCAGCTAATGCATCCGATGTCAAGCAGCTGTTGTTCGGAGGAAGGATCTGATGGCTCTGACGTACAAATGCTTCCGCGAGTGATCAAAGGCTCCGGCCCGTTCATCTTGTCACCTATGCCCCTGGGTGGCCTGACATATGCTAACCTGCCAATGAGGCAAACATTATCATCAAGTATCTGATTGTACAATGGTCAAGCCCAAGATCGAGAAGGCCACACCATGGACCCCAGTGCAAGAGGTCAAGTTTCTCAAGAAGGGATCAAAGATCAAGATGGTCAAGCTCACCCCGCCAAGCCACAAGAGCAAAAAACACAAGGCTGCTATCCCTCAATCATCACCTCAGATGCCGAGACTGGAAACGCCACTGGATCGTGGCCTCACACCCAGCACTGCTGATCGGATGTATGACGCAGCTGATGGAGAGTATGTTCTGCCTTCTTTGAAACTACCTAAACCCAAGGTATGCTCGACTGTGTGGGTGCCCAGATTTAATGACTGAGGGTATTTGAATGAGACCCAAAACGATTATTTGAGGGAGTCCCTGGACATGAAAGATGAATACCT
>JBBPTG010000335.1:0-22988 GCA_038093975.1 Chalciporus piperatus | reverse complement strand
CTACTCTTCTGGTCTTCGTCTTCTTCGAACACGACTCCTGGTGAATCGGTGGTCTTGAGACCACGCTCCAGTTGTACGGTTTGTAGTTCCTTGGTATGTCCAGGCTTAGCCGCGACAGCGCAGGCCGCGTCGAGGTCAAAGCAAAGCTATCGTAGATTCCATGCACATATGAGAGTGAGAACGAACCTTTGATCGTTTCAAAGGGTTGATCAAACTACTCTTGCCGATGTTGGGGAAACCGACTACACCGACGGCGACGGTTTACGCAGCGCTCGTGTCGTGCGCTTTCAGTAGACGGAGAAGAGCAGGAGCTGTCACAGATGACAGATTTGATCGTTGATTGGTAGACGCTAACCACTGCTGCACATTCTCCCTCGGGACGAGATCTAAATCACGATTCTGCTCCAAAATGACGTCCATGTGCACGTGCGAGAAGCACCTCGAAAGAAGGGAAAGCGTCGACCACGCACCTATGTAATATAGAACGAACACGAGCTTCCGAGTCTTACCCTCCCGTCTCATCACCTCCTCGCAGCCCTCTGGATTCTCGCGCGTCGAGCACGAGAATGACGACGCAGCTTGCGTCGATGGCTTTGTGGAGTGCGCGGACGTAGTGTCGTCGAAGTTATTTTTTTGTTGGTTTTATGAGCCGTGGATGGATGTGGAGCTGTATGGTACAGGTTGGGTTGGATCAGGGTCTTGGATATCGAGGAGACTAAGCTCTCTCTCTCGGAGTTCGTTCTGATGCCATTGTGGCATCTGGATCCGTTCGCGCGGGCGGCTAGACGATGGAACGAGGATAAGAACGAAGACAAAGACGAGCGCAAGGCAGACGTAGGAAACTCACGGATCGTGGCGTTTGTTTCTCTGCGTTCTTGGTTTTAAGATCAGGAAGTTTTGGAACTCCTGGGTCTTTCTTCGACTGACATAAGGATCAGAATCGGGAGGTACTGGGTTTATGTTGGTCCACGGACTTGTGGGATTGTGGAAGTTGGAATGGCGAGGTAGACGTACTTACTGTTTCTTCCCATCGTGCGATGTTGCGAGTAGGAGGAAATGGGTGGAAGAGGAAGATGTTGATGGACTCCTTGTTAATTGTGGCGGTACCCATGAGAACAGCCAATAGCAATGGTTGTCACGCCCCCAAGCAACGAGATGCGTCGCGAATTTAAATGTGAACGCAAGACGAGAGGCCAAGGTCAAGTCAAGAAGAAGCAATCAGTGGGTAGCGAGGGCAAGGAGTCGTGCGGGAGATTTCAGGAGCAGAAAGTCGCAGCGAGGTGATCGGACGACTCGGCGAGGATGCCACGAGCCAAATGGTCGACGGCGTGAGCCTCGCGACCCCGGCGAGCAGCCCAGAAGACGACCGTGGAGACGACAAGGTCAAATGTTGAACCCACAAAAAATCCCAGATGACGATTCTAGGACCACGCACGCCAAACGGACGCTGAGAAAAACGAAATCGCAAGGAGAGGGGCAGAATGAGGCAGCGGGTGCCTGTAACGAGGCCGAGAGAGGGGACAGCAAAGTTGACGGCGACGACGAAATGATCACGATCACATGGTACGATCCCTAGAGCATGCCGCTTGAGGTGAAGAGACAAGGGTCGAGCGGCGAGAGTGCCAAGCTCACCAAAGACGAAGAAGACCCGTCGGACGGCGACGTCACAAAATTGACGACCGTGGGCAGTGACGACGACGAACGGAGTCGGTCGCATATGCCAAACGAACCCCGTAAATGGTCAAAGCCGCCAGACGGAACTGGCACGGCCGGAGATCGTGTTGATGAGGTGAGGGAGTCCACGGCCGCGAACGAACCAAACGGCGGCATAGACATCGCGAACGGACCTGTTGACGATACGGACTCACTAGACACACCTTTCGAGCCACCAGGCCAAGTCGACGGGTCAACGAGCCACACCGACAACCGAAACACGTCGAATGACACTGAGGACGCGCCCAGCCGCGAAGGCACGCGACCAGACGAGTCGTCAAGGCCATCCAACGAAGGCAAGGGTGTCGCGAGCGGGAACGGCGAAGTTGAGGGAGAGAAAGTGGGCCTCGACGAGCGGAGGGTCTCGGAACCCTCTCAAAACCAGCATCGTCGAACTCGCCAACGAAGCACTCGTTGCTGCTCATGAGAAAGCGGAATGGGGACTCGGAGGGAAGGAACGCACGGCCGACGGCTTGTTGGAGGTGATCGATCGCGGCAATGATCAAGGTGGTCGAGTAGGACGTGAGTCGTTCGACCCCGATCGTGACCGATGGGAGGACTGAAACACCTTTGTTGACTAGGGAGGTGGACGCTCGATCTGATCGATGGTACCAAGGGGTTCTTGCATGGCGAACAGTACGCGGTATGTTTGGCGTTGATGATCGACGGAGAGGTCATACTTTGACGCTGGCAAGTTCAATAGTAACTGCGGTGTCGCAGGCGTACGATGCGGAATAACAAATGTGCATTCAGGACAGCGATTGAAGCATTCCAAACGGTAAAATTTGCGAAGATACCAGCATTTCGCCATCCAAGATCATGATGCGATGATTCCGGTCACCATAAAATACAATTACGGACGTACTCTTCAACACGCTCACGGCAGAAATTTGATAGTAGTTCAGAATATAATCTGTATGTTGTCACGAGTGACGCGAAAAGGGTATGCTGGACGAAACATAAAGGCGAGGCTTCAGGGAGTGTCGGACGATTGTACAACAGCAGAGAGCTCGAGGATATCCAGAGCTCGAGGGCGTGAGGGTGGGTGGTTGGGAATGCCAGCATTGGTGGACGAGGGTGGATTGTTTCGAGGTAGAGCCTGATCAACAGGGATGTTGTCTCGCTCTCGTGCCGGGGACGCTCGAGGCCGCCGACGGGACAAGAACCCACAACATCCGATGTCGTTGACTTCTGGTTCCGCGATCGAGTCGTTCCCGCTCTCTTCGCTGCTCTCTCCGGAAACGGACTCCTCGACGACCACGAGAGGAGGGGTGGGTGCTGAGTCAGAAGGGGTGGAAGGGTCGTTGCTGATGGTGGACCTTGAAGCAACCTGTGTACCCTATCCGAAACAGACTTATTCAGTATGTGTGATGAAAATGGGGGTGATTGGCTTACTGGTTCCGCCCGTCCCATGTATATTGAGTGCGAGCGATCAAGTACAAATCGGGGCAACATGTTCCACAATCTCCAGGAGAACATTCGGTGCTGTACCCGGGGCGGTGGATCGGATGAATTCATTCTTGAATGGGCTTGAAGGGGGCGGGGGCGATGTGATGCAGGCGCCTACAAAATTCCGAAATTAGGCATCAATTTCTGGCAACAGAGTAATGAAACTGACATTGAGGAAACCAAAGTCAGATTCACGAGGGATATTTGATGGAACATCCGAGTCCGGTGAAACCACTGCTGATTGCTACGCATACAGTGTGTCAGAAATGCGAGAGGCACAGAGGGCTAGAACGCACGTCAAGGAGGGGATCGGGGGTCTGCAGCATCAACATCAGTTTATGAAAATAACCATTGAATGAACAGTGGAACCTTTCGATTGTTATTGTCCCACCACGGGACACGCCAAGCTGAGATTTTCCCCCCTACCCCGGTGCATGCAACAAATTCCCCAGAATGAGAAAACGCAACTGCCCTCACGTCTGAACCATGGTTGAGTGGCTCTCCAACAGGCAAGCGCGAGTCCACGTTCCAAAGAATGACTGTCTTGTCAAACGATCCGCTGGCAAGCCAATTGCCATCGGGAGAGAGGGACAGACACCTCACTGTGTTGTGATGGGATGGTTTTAGTTCATCGATGATCTTGCCCGTGCTCGAATCCAATGAATGGATCCGACCGTCCCAACAGCCAACGAAAAGTCGCTCAGATGACCAAACAACAGCAAATAACATGGAATCACTATGACTGATAGTGACTCCATCGACTCGGAGTGGTCCAAAGATTATTTCGCCACTTGCCGCATCAAGAACGAGGATCCAGGTGTTGTCTGCTATTGCGAGTTTATCGCCTTCGGGAGAGAAACAAGCTGTTTTGGCATACCGAAACCCTCCCCTGGAATGTTGGGCGATGTAATTTCTGATTCGCATGGTCCCCGCCATCTCCCATATGACGACCCCTTTGTCGTGATAGCTCGCGAGGAGCTCTTCATTTTGAGACAAAGCCATGCACCAAGCAGGACCATAATCTTCGGTCGACCATGGGCCATTAGTGAGTTCGTCCATGTCCGTGTTCCATACCCTCAGACGTTTATCCAGCTGTGAGCATGAAATAATCCGCCCGTCTTCTGTGGTGATGACCCCAGTCACCCAACCCTGGTGCACCATCGAGCTACCCTCTTGCGTGCCGGTCGTCAAATTCCATATCCGCAAGGTGCCATCGCCTGAGCCCGTCACGACCCGGCCATCGGAAAGCCATGCTATACACATTGTCCCCCCTTTTCCAGGTTCTTTAGGAGCTTGTATGGTAAACGTTGGGCCTAGACTTTTCTCTGCAGGTTCAAGGTCGTTGTCTGAGTCTGTCATAGTCGTAGGTCTGAGGAGCAATGGGTCAAAGGAGAGGAGATGAAGACACAGGACAAACCTTCAACCTGCAGGACTGAGCGATGATCGATTGATCGATGAGCGTGGCAGACGAAAATTGCATTGTGTACTTGTTGTGGACATCAGTGGGTCCATCCCGCGTAGAGATTTCAAACCCAATTGATTGTGCTTAGCGCCGCGTGCCAAACGCAGCTCGAAGCATGAATCCAAAGTTATAACGGATAGGGAATGAAAATTTCCCATTGCATTGCATGTCCAGTCATGTTCCCACATAGAATGCTCTCGTAAATCTTTCCGCGGTACCACCCCCGGGCCGTTGGAGACTCGAGTTCAACGTTCAACTTCAGATCGCAATAAAACATCGAGCAGCTGTATATACGCATACACGCTTGCATTACACGACCTCTGATAGGGCTTGATCAACAACTGGAACTGCAGCGCATTCGTCGGGTCGTTCTTCGACACAGGCCTTTGCACGGTTGTCGTGTTTTTGCCGATCTCACTTACGGGGACGGCGAGTCGGAATTCGAAGGCGCGGATGAGGGTGAACAGGAGGGTTTTCATTCCGGAGGGAGAGTGTTGCGGTTCGCAATGAAAAGGGACTGACTGCACAGAGGGGGCTCACTCAAGAGTAGGGCGAAGCAAAAATAGACTACACCAACCCCGACATTCTGCGGCCCCACCACCACCACCGTCACGCGTTACTCTTTACCATAAATAGCGCAATCCGTCACGCGAAAAATATTTTAGGAATCGATGAATTTGGCTGAATACTAGGACTTCGGACACCACTGCAATACGACAGAGAGAGCGAAAACACATCGAAAGCAGGCGAAAGGCATACATGACACAGCAGGGATAGCAACTGACGAGTGAGAGCGTGATGATAGAACATGGATGAGAGGTTTCATGCAGGAATACGAGGAGGAATGACATGCGACATGAAGAAAATTGGAAACAGCGTGCAGGAGTGATAACGGTGAGCGAGAAAATTCGTGCAGTAGTGAATATGCGATGGAATGGAAATGGAACAAGAAAAGAACGACATTACTTAGTGCGAGGACGTTTGGTGATCGAAGCCCCAACAGCGAAAGCGCTCCCACTGGTGACCCTTCGCTTCTCGCGGGCACTGGACACAGCTTCATTGCGCTCTCCAACGACCTGGATATTGGTGAACTCGGGACGAGAAGGGACTCCGAGTTTTGCTTCCTCGCGAGAGTCCACGAGGACTGCGGAGATGACGTTGCTTGGCAGAGGTATACCGAGATTCTTTCCAGGGTGGGCATATTCCGGGTGAGCGATGTTAAGATGCTGTTCCATGTTGTACCTCCAGATGGCAGGTCGCCAATCCGTCTCTTTAGTGCGTGGAAGGAGTGGACATAAGGGACAAGTGACAGGAGCATTGCGACATGGTCGCTTCTTCGAACCCTTGTCTGCATACGCGAACCCGATCCGGACCTTGGCAGGGCAATCTGTATGCATCTCGACTCCGTGTGACGATGTGACCTTCAGTTTGATCGCACAGTCCGGGTGTTCGAGCTGAGAGCGACCACAGAAACCACATGGGAAAAAATGAGCGACGGGGGAAACCAGTGCTTCTTCGACTCCCCGAATGGCCCGAAGAATGTGACCGCCCATGTGTGAGCGGATGTCATCAGTTGGCTCGTTGCATCGGGGGCAAATAACTGCTACAGGCTTCGTCGTAGACAGCTGAGCAGTGGCTTCCTCGCAAAAGAGGCCAGGTGAACCTAAACAGTCCCTGAGAACGAAACGAAGAAGAGGGAAGTGGATTAGTACATACCATCCTTCAAACAATAGGGCAAGTCCTGACTCGCATTCAATCGAACCAAAGAAATGTCAGAGACCGGGATCTTCTTCACCAGCATCTGTGTCCATATGTGATCCACCGCTGCCCGAAGCGCTTCGTGATCGAGTGACCATGTAAGATCGTGTGTATTGATCTCCTTCGTCTTCTCTTTGGCAAGGTGGGTGGATGCCGTGACGACGCTGGGGTTGATGGGCTCGACGAGGGAGCCGATAGTTGAGATCTCGACGACTTTCTGAGTTGCGACTTCGAGTCCAGGCACAGATGAGGCGACTTTGAGGTACCCTCCCGTCCAAATCCAGGTTAAACTCGACTCCGGGTCAGTGGACTCGGAAGGGACAAGTAAAAGAATGTTCCCAGATAACTTGATCTTCGAACCACCCTCCTGCAAGGTCTTGACATTGATATCATTGCGTGAGACACCATTTTCGTAGATGTTCGTCGAGCGGACGAGCACCAGAGAAGTCGCATGATTGTCGAGACGGACAAGGGTAACGAATGGATTACCGACAATGAATGAGGAGTCTGAATTGGAAGGGGAGAGCGACTGAGAGATCTTGCTCAGTTTGTTGATGGGAGTAAAACCGCGGACACGCAACAACCGATCATGTGACTTGGCAGAGAAATCTTCGTTGAGGAGAAGTCGACATACAGAGGCCTTGTGGACCCATTTGCCCTTGTATAAGAGGTAGTCAAGGGGGCGGATACCCTTTCCAGAGGGTGGCGGAGGTGTGGAGGGATTGGATAAATCTGTCGAAGACTCGGTGTCAATCAATGATAACGGAGTGGGGAGATCTTCATCGACGAGGCCATTTTCTAGCTCGCTTTTGTTATGATCTCTCACAACACGGCGGGGACTTTAGGCAACACTAAGCCTATGCGAAGGATATGCTGAGTACTAAAACTTAATGACGGTGAAGTCACAAATGGATTAGACTAGGGTCTGTGATAAGTACAGGGCTACTTATATACTATTGAGAAGTGCGCACAGACCAACAGCCGAATAAGGAAAACACAAAGGGAAAGATAAATAAGGTAATTGGTAAGATGATAAGAAAAGGTACCAGGCACAGATTAGGGTCTAGACCATGACATCATTGCTGACTCATCTAAGTCTGGACCTTTGTCACGTGACCTGATTATGTAATAGTTTACGTAACGCTACAGGGACTACCGGAGCGGATTAAGATGAATCCGGCTTGACCCCTAAGTTGTAGACAAAGTCCAGAGTTCGAATACCGTTGTAGGCAAAAGTTTGAAAAGTTTTTAAATACTATAACACTATCCCCTCTCTAGGAATCGCATTCCAGGCGATTCGGCAATTTCCGCACAGGAACCTCTGTCAGATTTTCGTATTTCTGAAACAAGGCAGAGAAATTTCCCATGGTCATGTTAATACGGCGTGGGGCGGACGGGTGCTTTTTGTGAAAAGCTTTGACAGCTTCGGGTGCATTTGACAAATGCGCTGCCTTTTCCCATGTACGGTCCGATATGTCCCAGCCTTTCCAATGAACCAGGTACTCTAACTGTCCTTGTTTAACCTGAGATTTCACTACGTAATCCACCTCATACTCTTCTTCTCCTTCTTGGTTGACTATTACCGGATCCGGAAGACGGACCGGTTGCCCTTCCAATGGTTCTTTAGCCGGTTTGACCCGTTTGACATTAACCGTGGGATGGATATGCATGGAATTGGGCAAGTTTAGTGTGACTGCATTGGGAAGGACCTTCGTGATCTGATAAGGTCCGATCCAGTTTTGCGTCATCTTTTTGGAGGGATAAGGTAATTTAAGGTTGTCCGTGGATAACATAACAAAATCTCCGATTTGATAATCTGGAGCTTCGGACCGATGCTTGTCCGCTTGCTCTTTCATCCGGTTCTGAGTTTCTTCTAACGCCTGCTCGACTTCTTTGTGTGCCTTTCCACATTTTTCTAGAAATGTGCCAGCTGGAGATGAATCGCCTTCGAATCCCATGCGTGGGAAGTAGTTTTTTGTTATAGCGAAGGGAATCGTTCCGGTGGCAGTGGATAGGGAGGAATTGTGATGGAACTGCGCTATCTTCAGCCAATCAGCCCATTCCGTTTGATGTTTAGCCACGTAAGCGCGGAGATACTGCTGGAGTTCTCGGTTCATACGCTCCGTTTGGCCATCGGTTTGGGGGTGATAAGCGGTTGACAGCTTTTGTTCTATTCCTAGAAGGGTGCAAAGCTGCGAAGTAAACTCCGATGCAAATTGCGGTCCTCGATCTGAAACAATAGAAGAGGGAAGTCCATGTCTACACCAAACATTGTCTCTAAATAGAATAGCTAGTTCTTTCGAAGAAATTGTCTTTTTACAAGCAATAAACTCGACTTCTTTAGAGAAGCGATCTACAATTACACAAATAGCATCAAAGCCACGTGATTTGGGGAAACCCGTGGTAAAGTCTATAGATATATCCTTCCAAGGTTCTTTTGGAACCGGAAGGGGAATTAATTTGCCAGCTTGTGCCGTTGACTTTCCCTTCGTGAGGGCGCACATCTGACAATGTTCTACGTATGTTTTAACGTCCTTTGTGACACCAGGCCACGAGAAATATCGAGTAACCAAATGTAAAGTACGTCCTTGACCACCATGGCCACCAATAGGGGAATCATGAAGGATTGTAAGTAATTTAGTACGTAAAGAAATAGGAACGAAAACATTGTTTTTGTCATTTTTAAATACTATAGACCCCTCGTCAAAAACGCAGCCATCTACCGTATCATTTTTATTTTTTCTGATTCATTTTGTATTTCGTCATAAATAGGCGAAGAAAGAGTAACCGTATTAATAAAAACAGAGGCAGGAAGTACAGTAATATTTTTATTATGGTTGGGATCTGCTTCTCCGTGATCTTCTCGATGAGATAAAGCATCAGCCCTTCCATTTGTAGAACCCGGTTTATAAATAATCGAATAGTTATACTCTGAGAGCAACGCATTCCAGCGTGCTTGACGTGGGCTCAGAGTTTGGGGAGATTTCCAATATTCGAGATTCTTGTGATCAGTCCAAATCTCGAAATGTTCTCGACCCATTAGATAATGTCTCCATTCCTGCAAAGCCCGAATGACAGCTAGAAGCTCCTTGTCATAAACCGGGTAGTTCTTCTCGGCAGAACTAAAGGAATGGGAAATGAAGGCACAAGGCCTCCAGAGGCCATCATCGCATTTAACCGAGAGCACAGCTCCCGTTGCAATATCACTAGCGTCCGTTTCCACTCTGACTTCTTTAGAGCGGTCAGGATATGCTAGAAGCGGAGCGGTAGTGAATTGCTGCTTCAGCTTGTCAAAAGCTTGCTGTTGCTCTGGTCCCCACCGGTATGGTGTGTCCTTTTTGGTAAGGTCATTCAAGGGACAAGCAATGTCAGCGAAGCCTTGAATGAAGCATCGATAGAAGTTAGCCAATCCTAAAAAGGACTGAACACCCTTCAACCGAGTTGGCGTCGGCCAGTCCAGAATAGCCTGCACCTTCGAATTGTCCATCTCTACGCCTTTCTGGGAGATAACCATTCCCAAGAAATCTACGGAATCTACAGCGAAACTGCACTTTTCTGGTTTTACGTAAAGATCGTTCTCTCTAAGACGTTGCAATACGGTTTTAACTATTTCTAAATGCTGTGCTCTAGTTTTTCCGAACGTAAAGATCATGAGATCGTCGATATAAATAATGAGAACCCCATGAAGATCGCTAAATAGATCGTTCATCATTTGTTGAAACGTGGGGGGAGAGTTCGTAAGTCCGAAATACATAACGACTGGCTCGTACGCGCCGAATGGAGTAACGAAAGCCGCTTTCCATTCGTCACCTTCTTTTATCCTAACATTATTGTATCCCCAACGTAGGTCCATTTTAGTAAACATGTCAGCTCCTTTGAGCTGGTCGATAAGTCCCGAAATGAGGGGAAGAGGGTAAGCATTTTGACTGTTCCCTCATTTACGTAACGATAGTCCATAACTAATCTCTTTTTACCGTCCTTTTTTGGAATAAAGAAAACAGGAGATGTCTGAGAGGATTTCGACGGACGAAGATATCCTTTCGATAACTCCTTATCGATGAACTTTTTGACATCATCTAGTTCCTGTTTGGACATCGGAATCACCCGACCCTTTTTGGGAACGAAATCAGGCTTGAGATCTATTGCGTGGTCCCACGCCTTTCGGGTAGGCATACGCTCACTCTCTTGCTCTGAGAAGACGTCTAAGTACTCGTGGAGTTCTACTGGGACTTTCTCGGTGAGCCCCGCCTCAAACACTCGTCGAATAGAAAAAGAACGTTTCAAATGATAATTAACTACTTTGCACTGATCAGTGCAGCGTGTGAATTTCACTTGTTTGGCTACCCAGTCGATTTCAGGGTTGTGCCTTTCAAGCCAATCATAGCCGATGATCATGTGGTGTGTGCCAAGTACAGAAACAAAAGCGTCCATATGTTCAAAATGTCCATTGTGTCCCAAAACAAGCGAAACCTTGTGAGTGACACCGCCTATAGCTCCCTCTGAGCCGTCGGCGTTGTACACTGGAATAGGAAAGGAAGTTCTTCCAGTGTCAAACCATGTCGCTCACAGAGCGATTTATCTATAAACGTTTCAGTTGCGCCGGAATTCAATAGAGCGGCAAACTCCATTTTCTTCCATTGCTCCCCTTTGTCGTACATAATAGTAATAGCGAGATCCAGCTCGTTTTTCCGATTCTGATTCCTTACATGTATTTTTGATGGGATTTCTTTTTTCGAATAATTTACCTTGAGGGAATTAAGCACGAATTGTTTTACTTCTGTCGCCACGCCACTAGGGGACGCCCTTTCAGAAGAAGAAAAGTTATATTGAAACGGAACACAAGGAGTAGTACTAATACAACCATTTGGTAAACTATGTCCAAGCCGCCGAGAACCCATCTCTCTCATTGGCTGTTTCCTTTTAAAGCTTCGGCTGCCTGTGCCTTGGCTTCTGATTCAATGCGGTCGCGCCAGTACACTTCCGCTTCTTGGTTGGTATATGCCGCTTGATGCGACATGTAACTTGTGCTGGTGGACGGGCCAGCGGGGTAGGGGGAAGATTGGGGAGGGTAGGGTGCAGGGATGGTACCTGCGAAGGGCATCTGCCGGTTGTCAAATGGCAGGGAAGTTTCAACGTATTGTTGAGAATATGGGTCCCACATCACAACTTGTCTCTGACGCGGCCTGTGTGGCTTTGGGCACGTGTTTGCAAAATGACCTGGTTGGTCGCAATTGAAACAGTTTCCCCGAACGGGGGATCTTGGCATTTGCTGTGCCGAAAGATCCATCGGGGCTCCACGACCAGGTTGTGTGCCTGTGGGAGTGAAACGGGGAGCCGCGTACGAAGCGGGGGGACGTGGAAGAGGGCGAGATGCAATCGGGTATCATGGTGGAAGGTACGGATACGAAGAGGAAGGCCTGGGGGCAAGAGCGGGTGCCTGACGAACTGGTGCACCACGTTCTACAATGATACATTTGAAGGTACGACCTATCTTTCGGTAGGTGTCGATCGTGTCGTTGTAACTTTGCTCATCAACAGTAGTGTTGATTTGCGCCTGATAATAAACTTTATAGTCTATTGCCTTTTTCAGAAGCTCTTTGGCATGAGCGTCTGCAATCTCCGATTCCGCCTTCAGCAACTCAAACTCCTGGATGAAGATATCCACAGGTTTCCCAGCCTGCTTCAATGCTTCCAATTTCCTTAGACTCTCATGAGCGAGAACGTCAATCTGGAAATAGTTCTTGAGCATCTGTGAGAACCTGGTCCAATCTGGCCATGCTCTCAGGCCCATAGGTGTGCGATCCGGTTCTGGTGCCAACGGATCTTCTTCTGCCGGAGGAGGCGGTGGCTGGAGTTCAAGTCGAGAGCAGGTTTCAATCAACATTTGAACGTAACCAGCCGCTTTTCCTTCTAACCGTGATAGGACGGCGAGACATTGGACCTTATTGTTTTTCCACGTATGGACGGACTGCCAGGCGTTAACCTGCGCCCACCATAAACGGAACTTGGTGCGGTCACCATCCCATTTCCCAGGGTCGGCAACTTTTTTGGATCCAGAATCCGAATTGTCTGAAATGAGCGCCTTCAGAGCGGCAGTGAGGGCAGCGATGGGATCAACTGGATCTGCCATCGGAGTTTCGGGACGGGGAGTAGGGGGAGAGAAACTTTTGGATGAGGATGGAAAATGTCGTGGGGGAGATCTGTAACCTTGATTTTGTGGTTCCTGATCGTATAGCTCTGCTGACATATAACCTTACTGAACCCTATCTTCCAAAGGTTCTCTGGGGTTGACAGACACGAGGACGAAGGAAATATTTCTTGGAGCGGAGGTAATACCTGCGACGCTTATCGGAATCTCGGCAGACCTTCTGAGGAATTTTCCCAAGATCTGTTTGGATTTTGCACATGCACTACTCTCGAACTTCTATTGTCGAGCAGCAGCAAAGATCTATCGTAATACAAGATTTTTATTTATTGTTTTCTATTTTGTACCTCGGCGGTGCTGCCGGCTTACGTTTCCTACGTATGACTCAGCCAAGGGGGCGGCGACGCGCTTTTCCCTTGTCGTCCTTCACAATTGGGCACGACCCCAACTCGGTCTTCGAACAAATACTATAGTACGGAGGATAACAGAGACGGGGCACTAAAGGCTGGCCCAAATGAAATGAAAAGCCAAAAGGCGAATGTGTGACGTCAACAGGTGATCACACGAACCTGCGTGGTGTCTACAGTCAGAGGGCTAGTGCTTGCGCAGACCCCAAGACGTCTCGAACCACGAAAGAGCCCCTAGTGCACTATGGGGAACAGCAACTTTATCCGTATTTAGACGGCGGACAACCGTATATGCAGTAGTGGATGGAGTTGTTTTCTCCTGTGTGTCACGTACACAAACGATGCTTATTGATCTACTCTTTAGCCCTAGAGTCCAGGCGGTGTTTTCGAGTCTAATCCAAGTATTATGACTGGGTCACAACACAGCGGGGACTTTAAGGCAACACTAAGCCTTGCGAAGGAATATGCTGAGTACTAAAGCTTAATTGCGGTGAAGCAACAAATGGATTAGACTGGGGTCTGTGATAAGTACAGGGCTACTTATATACTATTGAGAAGTGCGCACAGACCAACAGCCGAATAAGGAAAACACAAAGGGAAAGATAGATAAGGTAAATGGTAAGATGATAAGAAAAGGTACCAGGCACGGATTAGGGTCTAGGCCATGACATCATTGCTGACTCATCTAAGTCTGGACCTTTGTCACGTGACCTGATTATGTAATAGTTTACGTAATGCTACAGGGACTACCAGAGCGGATTAAGATGAATCCGGCTTGACCCCTAAGTTGTAGACAAAGTCCAGAGTTCGAATACCGTTGTAGGCAAAAGTTTGAAAAGTTTTTAAATACTATAACATGCCGGGAGTGAAGGTGTTCATCTTGGGCTTCTTTTTGTCTGCGTCTCTGCGTTCGCGTTCTTCGTCCTCTCTCTGAGCCCGCTCTAGCTCTAGCTGCTGCTCTTGAGCGATACATGCTTCTTCGGCGGCTGCTCTTTCGTCGTCTGCCCGCTGCGCATCCCATTCCGCGATTCTGGCGTCGTTGGCTGCTTGCCATGCCGCGAGCAGGCGCTCTGTGACCTGCTGGTCGTTCTCACCGAAGCCTGCCCGCATGCCCTGCCTAACGATGATGAATTCTGGCCCCGCGAAGTTGGGTGGTATTTCCAGGTTTGGGTCAGCCATGACTGAGAAATATGGAAGGAGAGGTTACTGTGGGGTTGTGCGTTTGGCCGCGCAGGGATGCTCTGGAGATGGATGACGGGAAGTGACTGTGGGGTAAGGAACGACTGGAGTGAGTAGGTATTGAGCTTGAGCGTCGAGCTTGGTGCTTGACGCGACTAGGTGAGCGGATGCTGGTGGCGCAGAGGAGAG
The DNA here is from genome assembly GCA_038093975.1 of Chalciporus piperatus. Taxonomy (NCBI): domain Eukaryota; kingdom Fungi; phylum Basidiomycota; class Agaricomycetes; order Boletales; family Boletaceae; genus Chalciporus; species Chalciporus piperatus. Next base: position 8,686 of record JBBPTG010000335.1, on the reverse strand, counting down.
AAAGGTGGCGCCACCGAGACATCGCTTAGCCAAAGACAATGCTCTGTGACTCCGCTCGTACCTCGCTTTGTCACAGACCTGCACATTGTGGGTGCGAGCAGCAAGGTTACGTGTTTCATATTCTTCGTTCATCGAGAAGGAACGTTTAGATACGCCAGTTCCCAGCACCTGTGGCAGTTCATGTGACTGAGGAGCAGCAATCACCGTCGTCGCTCAACCATGATTCATCGGAGGACTTGCAGGATTCTCATGTTGAGTTTCCACATATTCAGACTTTTCAAGAAAAGAAACAGATCATACGAGAATGGCAATCTCGAATGTCACCTTCGAGTCATAAGACGGGGGCCTGTGCTGTTTGTTCTTGGGCGGTCTCGACTGTTGACTTGATTGATGTTCCCGTCGAACGGATTCGTCTCGAGCTCTTGCAGAACAACTTACTTCCGCAAGACTGTCTTCCGACGTCCTATGGTCTCCACCTTTATCAGAATGCTATTTTGTATTCGAAGGGAGTGCATAACACTGATCGACTTGGACCTTCGCGAATGTGTTGTAGTTGTCGAACGTCTCTCTTGGCGAAGAAACCACGAATGCCGAAGTTTGCATTGGCTAATTTTTTGTACTATGGTTCTGAAGCCTTGCCTTGTGCAGTAAGAGAGGCTTTTGCCACGGCTTCCACATTTGATCTAACTTTGGTATCGCGAGCAGGTCCGTCAGTGATCACGCATCATTTCAGCTTGAAGGGCCGTAAAGGAGGGTACGTGCCTGAGGAGACATCCCAGAGATTTAACCAAGGAAATGTAGCTGTTTTTCCCCAGGATCCGGGGGGTTTGCGGGATGTTCTCCCGCCTTCCGGAGACGACATTCGGGACACTGTTTGTGTGTTGTTTACAGGAGAACGACAACGGCCAATGGTGAAAACTTTACGGAGGTTTAAGCCTGTTCTCATCAGAAAGAGTAGGGTTGAGACGATGATTCGGTTCTTGGTTGAGAGTAACAAATGGTATCAATGTGATGGGGTGCAGTTCAGTCAGCATAACATGGATGAGTTGTTTTCACGACAGGATGGAAATACGGACACTGGTCTCCTGCGTTTCATGCAAATTCATCACACTCCTGACGACTCGGAGTCGGTTGACACGGTGGGCGATGTGGACTGGGCCGGGCTGCAGGATGAGTTAGTGATGGAGAATGTTGGGTACACAATGGGTGATTACTCGCCAGAAAGCCGGGAGAGTATGAAAGCAAGCGCATTGGTGTATGCTCTCGATCACTGGCAGTTCATTAATTCACATGCTGGGTCGAACTACATTAGTGACAGTCATATTGGTCTAATGTCTTACTTGTTTCCTCACTTGGATCCATGGGAGATCGGAGGGTTTAATAACCCCGGACGTGCACAGAAAATCTCGTTCGAAACACAAGCAAAGTGCTTAATGCGACAGGATTGTTCTCCGTTCGCGAGGGATGTTAACTTTCCGTTTGTTGCCTGGAATATACTTCAGAAAAGGTCGGTTAGTATGCATGGCGTGTTCTCCACTGACACTCCGTCTTATGATGAGCTTGCAGAACGTCTGAGATGCATTGCACCTCATTTAACGGAACTCACCAACAAATGGTCATCCGATCCTTTAGTTACCGCTTCCAATACGCAAGAGAAACAGGTTGTGAAAGTTCTTCGTCAGATAAATGTTATTGCTAAAAACGTGAAAGGCAGTGCTGGATACAAATTGTGTAGACGAAACGAGATGCGCGCGCTCATCCGAAGGTTTAACACACCTGCATTGTTCGTAACCTTGAATCCACACGACATTTCATCTGTTCTTCTTGGTACGTATGGAGGCATTTCTGAGGAGTGTTGGTAATCGATGACACCGTACGAACGGTCTGTGTTTGTGGCACAACATCCGGATGCCGCCGCTAAAGCCTTTGATGCCCAGATCGAAGAATACTTGCGTACCATTGTTCGTTTTCGCAATGGACCGGGTTTGTTTGGCAATTGCAAGGCGTTTTACGGAATGGTGGAGGCGCAAGGAAGAGGAACATTGCATTGCCACATGCTTCTGTGGCTGAGTGGAAATCCATCCCCACAGGCATTGAGAGATCAGATGGCACAAGATGTAATGTTCAAACAACAAACCTTCTCCTGGATGGAAGATGTTATAAGCTGTAAACTGCCAGGGACGATGGAGTCTGTTTGGTAGAAGACACTTTGATTCAGCCACAGAGAGAAGATGGCGAACCTGATCCATGAGTTGAGCGTCCTCTGCAAGTAGACGACATGGATGATGAGACGTTCACTGCGGAGTTTAGAGCTTTCATAGAACGGTTAGCTTTAGAGTGTAACTGGCATGTTCATAACAATACTTGCTATAAGTATCTGAAGCCCAGTGAGCCATGAACGGAAAGCAACTGTCGTATGTGCATAAATGGCGAAACGAGGAGCATCACTGAATTGGACGAAGAGACACAATCAATCCTGCTATGGAGATTGCATCCACGGATTAACAACTTCAATCAGGTGGTGTTGTTTCTGTTGCAAAGCAACATGGATATTAAATTCATTGGATCTGGACCTGCCGTGAAGGCGTTAGTTTATTACATCAGTGATTACATTACGAAGTCTGACTTGAAAGTTCACACCGGAATTCAGGCGATTCAAGCAGCGATGAACAGTCACACCGAAAGGTTTGCAGACAATGTATGGGCGTCTAATTCATTCAAGATCAGAAACCTGTTAACAAAGTGTGTGAACTCTTTGATGGGAAGACAGGAAATCTCTCATCAGCAAGTTATGAGCCATCTGGTCGGAGGCGGTGATCATTATACCAGCCACCAGTATCAAACAGTGCGCTTTTACGAGTTTCTTAAGGTTGTTGATCACAAGTTCGATAGAGAAGAGACAGATTCACGAGCATCTGATTCGCGAACGACGTTCACCGTTGGTGCAAATTCGGTTATATTCTGCAATGACTTGAACGACTATTTGCTCCGTTCACGAGACCCACAAATTGATTCCCTCAATCTTTGGGAATTTGTAGAGCGCGTTGAACGGGTGAGAAAGACCGGGCGTACCCAGCAAGATGTCAGTGTTGAGAGGGTTCCGATGAGGAACTACTTCTGGTGCTTACCTAGCGTTGAGGTTGTTGGATAACGTCGAACATTGTGGTTACAAGTCAAGTTGTATTAGAACGTATTTGAATAAGACCCAAAACGATTATTTGAGGGAGTCCCTGGACATGAAAGATGAATACCTCGCTGCTTGGCTGGATATGGAGGCGCCTTCTGAGAGAATTTGCAAGATCTGTCAGGGAGACGGAGTGTATAAGTGCCAGGACTGTTTTATGCAACCGGTCTTCTGCACAGGTTGCTGTTGAGAGGGTTCCAGTGAGGAACTACTTCTGGTGCTTACCTAGTGTTGAGGTTGTTGAGTAACGTCGAACGTTGTGGTTACAAGTCAAGTTGTATTGGAACTCAGATCGACTGAGTCCAAATGTGATATAGAACAAGTGTGGTAAATACCTTCTATACTAAGAATGTACACTACGTTCAACACTCCCCCTTGCTAAGTGTACGGAGACACGTAAGCATAAATGAGGACTTCCACACGATAGGTATCGGCGAGATCAACTGGTGTAGAATACCAGACCGAGTTCAGAGCGGAACTTCTCGAATTTGACATGTCCGAGGTTCTTTGTTAACATATCCACTGGATTGTCAGTTCCAGGGATGTAGAAGAGTTCTACTTCTTTCCACTTCATTACAGCGTCACGTATAAAGAAGCACCATAGTGGAATATGTTTATTATGCTTCTCGGTAACGGGATTTTCACCCATGAATAGTGATCCTTGGTTGTCACCACAGACTGGTATAGCTTTTAGCTTATAACCTAGTTCAGAGAACATGTGGTGTATCCAGGATACTTGTCGTGTGCAATCGCTCAATGCCATATACTCAGCTTCCGTAGAATTGAGGGCGGTAGATGTTATGATCACTCATTCTTTCCTTCTTTGTTACCTTGTACTAAGTCCTAGTCGCTGGTTCAAGTCCTGCCTAGGCCCCTTATTTCTTACCTTACTTTAGTCAGCGAACATTCCTTAATGTTCTTTCACCTTCCACGCTTCGTCATCGCTGACTCGTATACTTACCGAGCATGACTCATTCCTATTCGTCATGACTTGTTCTTACGTATTCTGACTTGTTCTATGCCTGCCCTTAACTCGTTTCTTCACTTATATAAACCCTCGAGTTTCCTCCTGTAACCCTAACTTAGACCTACGCAATCTAGCTTGGTCATTCCCCGCTTCCTTGAACCCTCTGAGAGTCACCGTCCCACTCTTGAACGGACGCTAGGCCTTAACGTGGACATCCCATCGTTAGGCTACCTTGAAACCCTTGTATTTGACTAGGCTTTTGTGTCTACGCTTTGACCTACCCGGTACAAGCGTAACAAAAGGTCTAAGTTACCCCTGAAGGCTACCTTCGCTGTAGACCTCCACCATTTCCCAACGACCTCGCCTCGACACCTCTCGTTGGGGCCCCCCACGAGAGACCGCTAATCCACAGAACCCCGAATCTTCTGACTCGGGCTCACCTGAAGAGGAAGATCCCTCTAACCCCTACGACACCGCAGATCTTTACGACGAACCAATCACCACCCAAGAGGAACAAGAAGAAACCCTTCACCTCTCCCACGAATTTTCCTCAGCTGTAACCATCCCAAGGTCACCAACACCACCGTCACCGACCCCAATTTCCCGAAGAGCTCCACAGTTCCCTGTGTCGCCTGCTCCCCCACGAACCCCAGCTTTCCCCACTCCTTCCCTTCCCGCACCCGCATTTGCACCAGGAACGTATCAGATACCCCCTACCTTTGTAAACCCCATGTCGTCCTCCAAACTGTTACGCTTGTACCGGATAGGTCAAAGCGTAGACGCAAAAGCCTAGTCAAGGACAAGGGTTTCAAAGGTAGCCTAACGATGGGATGTCCACGTTAAGGCCTAGCGTCCGTTCAAGAGTGGGACGGTGACTCTCAGAAGGTTCAAAGGAAACGAGGAAAGACCAAGCTAGATTGCGTAGGTCTAAGTTAGGGTTACAGGAGGAAACTCGAGGGTTTATATAAGTGAAGAAACGAGTTAAGGGTAGGCATGGAACAAGTCGGAATATGTAAGAACAAGTCATGACGAATAGGAATGAGTCATGCTCGGTGAGCATGCGAGTCAGCGATGACAAAGCGTGGAAGGTGAAAGAACATTAAGGAATGTTCGTTGACTAAAGCAAGGTAAGAAAAGAGAGGCCTAGGCAGGACTCGAACCAGCGACTAGGACTTAGTACAAGGTACCAAAGAAAGAAAGAATGGGTGATCGTAACATTACCCCCGTATTAGAATCAAGTCATCGACGAAGATAAAAATTAGTCAAATGCTTAACCCGTAATGACCTGGAGAACCGGTCATGTTTGCATATCCGACATCGTCGGTTGGATCATCTCCGTCATAGAGAGTGGCGTCGTCGTCGTCGCGTGAATGAGTCTCACGCGAGATACGGGTATAGAGTGGAGGGGGGCGTCGAGCAGCCCGATTGGTATTGGTTGATCGGCGGGAACGGGAGGAGGGTGCAACAGGTGGCGTGGTTGTATGTCTCTGTCCACGCCTAAGTGGGCAACGACCTTGAATGTGACCGGGTGCCCAGCGGAAGCACGTGGGACACTGGTATACGGGACAGTGGACACGTATATGGCCCAGTCGGTGACATACGAAGCAGGCATCGTGGTACTGGGGATGTGAGGTGGATAGAGGTATGGTGCCAGTCCGTTGTCGTTGCGAGGTAATGTGGTTGCGTTCTGCACGAAAGAAGACTGCTTCCTCTTCATCGTTCAAAGGGGAGCTAGACGCGGAAGGAGTCGACGAGGGGAGAGACGAGGTGGAAACTCCGATGACAGGGGTTGGAGATTGAGCCGCAGAGGCGGATTCTCTGAGGTAGCGATCTAGGTCATTCAGAAACTCCGGCATCCGTAGCTCGTAGAGAGCAATGCTGAGGTTGGTGATTAGATCACCGTGGATATTGCGGAGGGAGGCAGCTTCTGAATGAGCTTGGTGAACTGTCGTCAGGGAAGGAGGAAGATTGGCAAGACGAGATGCTTGCAGGTAGGCACGGTAGAGGGCAAAGAGGGGTGACCCCAGATCAAGGTGGGCGCCGATGGGTACAGAGAGACGTGAGTCAAGTAAGAATTGGGACATACGGTCCATGACGGCATTGTCCATCAACTCGTCACGAAGACGATGGGCGGCGAGTGGTAATTCAACGGACAAGACTCTGACGGTGGGAATAGCGGCAATATGAGTGGGGGCATCTAGGTCTTCCTGCAAGACTGGCCATCCAGCGGAGTTTAGTGGAAGACCGGTGGTATTCCATCCAGCCTCAGCGACGGTTGGGCTAGCGGGTTCGGGGGAAGAGGGACGAGTGGGTTGAATAGGTAGAGAACGAATAGGTAAACCAGGGGGGTAAGTAGGAGAAGAAGAAGAACGAGAAAGAGAAGAAATGGAAGACATAGTGGTCGACGAAGGGGTAGTAGGAGCGGACATAGTTTCAGCGGCGAGTTTTGCGTCTGACAGAAGATGGGGATCTTGAGGAAGAAGGGAAGGCGGATGGATGAGCTTTCTTATAGATTTCAAGAACATCCTTGGCGTGGGTAAGGTCTGTCTCTTTGAGCCAGCGATCTTCGTCAGCAGTATATCCTTTCCAGCGAACCAGGTACGAGTGGCGTCCGGAGAAACTTCGGTGTCGGAGAATCTTTTCGATCTCATACTCTTCTTCGCCTTCTATCAAGTCAGGTGGTGGAGCCGGGAAGTTCGGTCCGTGTACGGGGTTTTCGCGATAGGGCGATAACAGAGAAGCATGAAACACGGGGTGGATTTTCCACGTTTGTGGGAGGCGGAGTTTATAAGATAGCGGGGATAAGACCTGCGTGATGGTAAAGGGTCCTTCTCGTTTCGGGGCGAACTTTGGGGAAGTGAGGGATCGTTTGAGGTTTCTTGCTTCTAGCCAGACTTTGTCTCCTTTGGCAAATGGTTTGAACTTCTGTCGAGTTCGTGCGGACATCACTTGTCTAGCAAGCTCGTGTGAGGCGAGTGCTTCGTCCCTGGCAGCAGTGAGGGAGTGAAGGCGAAGTTCGACAGCGGGTAGAGCGGAGTCGGCAATCACCGAAGGAAGAGGACGGGGTTCATATCCCATCATGAGATAGAACGGGGATTTGCTGGTGACAGAGTGGGGTCGATGATTGTGTGCAAATTCGGCGTGGGAGATAGAATCAGCCCAGGATATGGGGTTATCTCCACAGTAGATTCGGAGATAGGTTTCTACTTCCTGGTTGACACGTTCAGTTTCCCCATCGGATTGGGGATGGTAGGCGGTGGAGAGGGAAAGGTCGTATCCAAGGATTCGTCCTAGTTCACGAGCGAACTCGGATGCGAATTGTGGTCCACGGTCGCTGATGATTTTGTCGTAAAGACCGAATCTCAGGTAGACTTTGTGGAAAAAGAGGGAGGCGATCCCTTCGGCGGTGACAGTTTTCTTAGTAGGGCAGAGAATTACCCCCTTTGTAAGCCCGTGGTCGACCACGACCAATAGAGAATCGAAGCCATTGGAAATGGGCAGGTCGGTGATTAGGTCACAGGACACTTGCTGGAATGGTTTGGAGCTCTTTGACGGTATGGGCATCAAGGGTGGAGTGGTTGGATGCGTGTTCGCTTTGTTCTGCTGGCAGGTTGCGCATCCTTCGACATATTTGCGCACAAACTGTGCAAGACCAGGCCACCAGAATTCAGCAGCAACCAGCTGTCTAGTTTTGAGATAACCCGGGTGGCCGGCGGTGGGGTGATCATGGCAGCGTTGGACGACAGTGCGACGTAAGTTTTCGTCCGGTGGAATGTAAACGCGACCTTGGTAGGTCAGGACACCGTTATCCATCTGCCAGTCAGCCAGCCGGGATCGGAATGGCGCTGGGATATCGCCGTCAATAGCTTGTAATGCGGTGAGGAGAAACGGGTCATCTTTGGAAAGACTGGAAATGTGGTTGTTCATGGCGGCGTCGATGACACGGACAAATAGGGAGGGTGGTAGTAGAGTTGTACCCGCATTGTCATCGGCGTTGGTGGGAAAGTGATCAGCACGCCTAGATAAGGCATCGGGACCGGCGAGGGATGAGCCAGGAACATGAATCATTTTCAGGTCAAAGTCAGCAAGATCGAGGAGCCAGCGGGCTTGCCGACGGTTTAGATTCTGGGGTTGACGGAAGTAGGTCAGGTTTTTGTGATCAGTGAAGACTTGGACAGGGAAGGGAGAGCCGTGGAGATAGTGTCGCCAGGTTTTAAGTGCACGGATCACGGCGAGGAGTTCACGATCATAGATATCGTAGTTCCGTTCAGCGTCACCAAAGGATTGGGAGAGGTAGGAACAGGGGTGCCAATCGCCGTTGGCATCAGTTTGGAGGAGTATACCTCCAGAGGCAAATTTAGAGGCATCGGTTGCGATGGCGAAGGGTTTGGAAAGGTCTGGAAAGCGTAGGACGGGTTTCGCTAGGAACATCTGTTTTAGGCGGGCGAAGGCATCTTGGCAGGCATTGTTCCAGTCCCATCGATGATCCTTTTTGGTCAGGTCAATCAAAGGGCGGGCGACTAAGGAGTAATTTG
>JBBPTG010000334.1:0-23014 GCA_038093975.1 Chalciporus piperatus | reverse complement strand
TCGCTCAAGTACCTACGTTAACGTGACCTCGTAGTGTACTTCCCATCTTTTCACGCCACTCTTCTCCCTTTCCGGTCCGGGAGGTACTCGCAAGCCGAGAACCTAGACCATCCTTACGTAGCCTCAGTAGTAGCTAGGCACGGACGGGTCACCGCGATCCCGACCATAGTTGAGACAGAGCCGGAGGCCGCTGCAGTCGCACGGATCCCAGTGGGTGAAGAAGAACCCGCTAGACTCCTCTCACCATTCAGCAGGATGCTGAAAGCGCTCACGGCATTAGAGCCAGAGCAGTTCTACTTTGGAAAGAACTCAGACGGAGGTTACGCAACCTACCACGACGCGTCGATAGCATACGCCCAGGGGCTGCTACTCGACGGGATACTAGGAGACTTCGACAGACCAGCGTCGGTCAGCCAAGAGTCACTCATCAGCGAAGAGTTCGACCCCAACGACCAGACGCCTATCGCCCCCTCGATCCCACTCCCCGCTCCATCCCCATTAGTCGTACTACGTGGGTTGTCAGAGAAGGCACCCTCGTTGCCGAAAACCGCATCCGCTACCTCTAGCGTTAAAAGAAGACTCGAAGAGTTTGACGAAGAGGTCAGAACCCCAAAGAGAGAGAGAGACGTCATCACAGGACCAGAGAGAGTAGTTCCGGCTAGGCCGATCAAAAAGATAAAGATCCCCGCCGCCTTCCGGAGAAAGATCATACGCACAGAAGTAGGAAACATAAACGATCCTGAAAAGATCTCTAGAATAGTCCTACGTGCCAAGCACCCCAAGCTCCCCCAACCTCGCTACAAGTATTAGTAGTAACAATGTCACAGACTGCACTCCCAGCTGAACTCGCAGCAAGTCTTTCCGCTCTCGCTCAGAGTCACAATCAGGACTTAGCCGCTCTAGGAGCGCATCTCAGGCTTTTCTTAGAAGTCCAAACAGATTCATTACGAGATGAACGACTCAGAAATCAGACATTACGAGATGATCTCGATCAAGCAACAGATCAGATCAAGGCGATTCTAAATACGCCTGCACCCCCACCTCCAGGAAGAGCAGCATCAGGAAAACCCTCCCCTAGATAATTGTATAGAATAGTAGAAAATTACTGAAAAACCATGTTTTTTTCGAAAATATCATGTAATTTCTCATATTATCAGGAAATTTTGGGTCAGTTACAAGTGGCTGACCACCCTTGAGAGTGTATTATCAGATATTTCATGATATTTCATATAATTCATGATAATTATACTCAACTTTTCTGAAGGTATAAGTAGTCCAAAGGGTGGAAAACTGAGTGTAGCAAAAGTGTAGTAAGTGTAGTGAAAAGTGTAGCAAAGTGTAGCAAAAAAGCGTACTAAAAGTGTAGTCAATGGTGTGGGAAAATGTGTAGTGATGGAGTGTAACTAAAGTGTACAAAAAAGCGTACTAAAAGTGTAGTTACAAGTGTGGGAAAATGTGTAGTAATAGAGTGTAGCAAAAAAGCGTACTAAAAGTGTAGTGAATGTGTAGTCAATAGTGTGGGAAAGTCTATTAGGTTAGAGTGTAGCTAAAGTGTACAAAAAAGCGTAGTAAATGTGTAGTTACAAGTGTGGGAAGAGTGTAGCTAAACTGTGGTAAAACTATCAAATGTGTAGGAAAGTGTAGCTAGATGGAGTGTAGCTAAACTGTAGCAAAAAAGTGTACTAAATCAGTAATCAAAAGTGTACCAAAGTATATTAGGATTGAGTGTAGGAAAAGTGTACAAAAAAGCGTACTAAGGGTAGTCAAGAGTGTAGCAAAGTAACTAGGTTTGACTGGAGCTAAGTGTACAAAAAAGCGTACCAAAAGTGTAGTTAAAAGTGTGAAAGTGTTGTGATTGAGTGTACAAAAAAGCGTAGATAAGTGTAGCTTAATTTCCCTAATGGTTGGACTTGTCAAAAATCCGCACGGGAAGGTCACGTGACCGTGTTGAACTTGCCGCGTCAGCATTTTCGAGTCCTCACCACTACAACTACCACTACCCCACAACCCACCTCAACACAGCACGAAAACGCAGCCGGCGAGGGCTCAACAGCCCCGCCGGCTTCACCAGGTGAGTTCTCGCTCACCACCACCACCACCACTCACCTCAAGCACAGCCGCGCGGGCTCAAAGCTTGCCCCACCACCTTCGACCACCCAACTTCTTCGACACGAAAAAACAGCCGGCGAGGGCTCAACAGCCCCGCCGGCTGTCACAGGTGAGTTTCTACTCACCCCACCACCACCACTGGCACCTCTCACCTCGAATACAGCCACTCGGGCCGTTTGCCCCACCACCACCACCACCTCCCACTCGAACTCGAACAATACGGCCGGCGTGGGCTCAACAGCCCCGCCGGCATGACAAGGTTCGTTTTTCCTCAACCCACCACCTCTCATCTCGTATACAGCCATTCAGGCTGTATGCCCCACCATCATATCCCACCTCAACCTCGACACTCGACATCAAAACACGGCCGGCGAGGGCTCGACAGCCCCGTCGGCCTCACGAGGTAAGTTCCCACTCACCCCCACCACATCCACTCACCTCGAACACAGCCGGTTGGTCGTTCGAGCTCGCCGCCACCTCATGCCACCTCCTCACCAACACCTTTTCACGAGCCTCACTGGCTGGCTCGTGCATGCCTTGGGACACCTTGTAGGTAAGCTCATCTACACCATCTCTGCTTCCTCTCTCATCACAATCAACAGCTGTACCTTCCTCCCTGGGTTTGTCCAGCACCACAAGTAAGCTCATTCCCCCACCATCTCTGCTCCCTCTCTCATCACCTCAACAGCTGTACCTTGCTTGATAGCAGTTGGTAGATATAGTACATGATCTGTAGTAGATAGTGGTCAATAAATTCATTTTCAATCATCATGATTATGTGTGATTTAATAGTAGTGAATGGCCAGTATTATCAGAATATAGTCTGCTAATATGAACACTATTATGACATTATATCTGTTAATTACAATGTCTTTCTGAAGATAATTGTATGGAAATATCAAGATTTTTCAGAAAATCCAGAGAATAACAAGGGGGGGCTACTTATGTTGATAAAATTGGAAGAATTATTAGAAATATGAAGAAATGTCAATAATTGTTGGTATTTGTGAGAATTACTTTGGAAATATCTACTATTCTATACAATTATCCAGGGGAGGGTTTTCCTGATGAGTACCACCGCCACCAGCTGAGCCAAAACTATCGAAAATTGTAGCTGACCCAGGAGACTACGACGGGTCCAAAGGCAAGAAATTTGAAGAATGGTGGATGAGAGTACGCTCCTGGCGAGCGGAAAACATCAGAATACTTGCCGGGATGGCCGGAATAAAGGCAACCCTTAGCCGAATGAAAGGCGGGGACGCCGGAGACTTTGCACGCGCCACTATGGCACAAATCCTGGAAGGAACAGCCTACACTTGGAATGACTTCGAGAAGATGATGACGGATAGGTTCCGTTCATCAAATGAACAGGAATATCATCGCAAGATGATCATGGGTTTGAAACAGCACGATATGAAATTCGCTAGTTTCATAACCAAATTCGAGATCCATAAAGCAATGGATGGATGGGATAATGAACGTCACATCGAAATCCTAGAGAAGAATGCGGATCAGGAATCAGTCAAATTCCTACTTGAGAACGTGGGAAGATACGACAACTACGAAACCTTCGTCGAAGCAATCCGCGCTCGCTGTAACAGGAAAGAGTTATTCTCATACATCAAAGCAGGCACGGCAGATAGAATCTCACGCCGTGACCCTAACGCAATGGACGTTGACGCCGTCCAAACTAAGAAACCAAACGGAGACAGGAAGCCTAAATGCTTCAACTGTGGCAAGGACCACTTCGTTAAAGACTGTAAAGAACCCAAGACCAAATGCGCAGAGTGCGGCTGGTCTAGAGGAGAGCACAAACGTATGTGCAAAAAGTACAAAGCACCAAGGAATGTTCGCTTCACAGAGGAACACACCTCCTGGGATGAGGATAAAAGCACCGAAACTCCTAAGCCAGACAAGGGCAAAGGAAAAGAAATGGATTGGGTACGAGCTACCCGAGGCATGGGTCTGGAAGAAGCAAAGGCTTGGTTCCAAGACTACATCACCCTTACCGACAAATCGGAAAACTGAAACCCCTTTCACACGCATCTGGGTGTGTGAGAGGATCTCGCTACGGACCACTAGAAATAGAAAACTCCGTCGATGATGACACGGATGACACATTAGTTTCAAATATTACTTTGCCGACAGAGGAGTCCCTTGATGGGCTCGGCCCGGGCGTTACACGGGTGCTTAATTCCTCTATTTTCCCCTCCCCCACACAAATCCCAGACAATGCTTTCGTGCGCTCGTTCGCGCTGGAACGTGAAATACTTCTCGCAATCAAAATTCGTCCCGAAACAAGTCGGACATTCATTCCACTTACGGCACTCCTTGACTCAGGAGCAAACGCCATATTCATAGACCGCCAATGGGTGAAATCACATCACATTCCCTTGACAAAGTTACGTCATGCAATCCCCGTTTACAACGTGGACGGAACGAGGAATTCCGCTGGTTCTATTACGCACTCAGCCGAGCTAGTGCTAGATTACGAAGGACACCGCGAGGAAGTCACTGCGGAGGTCACAGATCTTGGCAAAAACGCCTTCATACTCGGATTCTTGTGGCTGAAACGTCATAATCCGGATATTAACTGGAGTAAGGGAACAGTCAAAATGACTCGTTGCCCACACACGTGTGCCCTACTCCAAGAAAGGATAAACCTAGATATCCAAGATCCAGATCACCAGGAACGAGATTCCCAGTATTCTGCATACTCCGCTATCCATGCGCTTGACGCGCAAATTCCCAAAGAAAAGGAAAAGACCGTGGAGGAGATGGTCCCAAAAGAGTACCACAAATTCCTCAAGGTGTTCTCTAAAGGAGAGTCAGAGCGCATGCCCTTACGCAAGCCGTGGGATCACGCTATTGATCTAAAAGAGACGTTCAAACCTAAAAAGGGTAGACTGATACCACTTTCGGAAACGGAACAGAAGGAAGTCAGCGACTTCATCGATGATCAGCTCAAGAAAGGCTACATCGCACCTTCTAAATCCCCCCAAACGTCACCAGTCTTCTTTGTCCCTAAAAAAGATGGACAAAAACGCATGGTACAGGATTATCGATACCTAAACGAACACACGGTCAAAAATAACTATCCATTACCGTTGATCGGCCAACTCGTCGACAAGCTCAAAGGAGCTAAATTATTCACAAAGATGGATCTCAGATGGGGATACAACAACGTTCGCATCAAAGAAGGCGATGAATGGAAAGCCGCCTTCGTTTGCTTCCGTGGTTCTTTCGAACCCCGAGTCATGTACTTCGGTCTCTGTAACTCCCCCGGCACATTCCAAGCGATGATGAACGAAATCTTCGCAGACATGGAAGACGTGCTCGTCGTCTACATAGACGATTTAATGATCTTTACCAAAACAGAAAATCAGGCAGAACATGACAAAATCGTGCTTGAAGTTCTTCGCAGACTAGAAGAAAATGACCTATTCGTAAAACCCGAAAAATGCAATTTCCGCGTATCAGAAGTAGAATTCCTTGGAATGATCGTAGGAAAAGATGGGATAAAAATGGATCAATCTAAAGTCACCGCCATACTGGAATGGCCAGAGCCGAAGAACGTCAAAGGCGTAAGAAGCTTCCTAGGCTCAGCAAACTTCTATCGAAGATTCATTCAAGACTACGCGCAAGTCGCACGTCCTCTCAATGACCTAACCAAAAAGGAACAAGCCTTCATATGGGATGACAAATGTCAAATAGCGTTTGATACGCTGAAAAAGAGTTTCACCTCAGCTCCCATACTCGCCTTCCCTGACGGCAACTGTCAATTTCGCTTAGAATGCGATGCATCTAATTACGCAACAGGCGCAGTCTTATCTATTCTGAAAGAAGACAAATGGCACCCAGTTGCCTATTCATCTCATTCCATGACTCCGCAAGAACGGAATTATCCTATCGCCGATAAAGAAATGCTCTCAGTAATTCAGGCACTAGAGCAATGGCGGCATTACCTAGAAGGTGCTAAACACCAGTTTGAGATCTGGAACGACCACGCAAACCTGCAGTGGTTCATGACGAGACAGGATCTCAACCGACGACAAGCGCGCTGAGCGCAATATCTATCTAGATTCAATATGCTCTGGGTTTACAAACCTGGACCTTCTATGGCAAAAGCTGACGCTCTCTCACGTCGAGAAGACCACGCCGTCGGAGTTGAAAATGACAATAAAGGAATATTGGTCATTGCTCCCGAAAATATCCGCACAGTCGCCCTGACAGATGAAGGAGCACGGATCAAGCGAAGAGTCTTCCTTGCAATGTGCAAACTATCTGAGACAGAAGTTCAGAAGTTCCAGAAGAAAGGCATTCACGAGAAGCTTGATGGCTTACTCTACGACGAAGAAGATCGGTTGTACATTCCGGAGGACAACGTACTCCGAATGGACATCATTCGTTTACATCACGACACACCGGTTGCAGGACACCCTGGTTATGAGAAAACGCTAGAACTCATCCAACGATCTTACATGTGGCCTGGACTCGCCACTCTCGTAAAAGATTACGTGTCCCACTGCCAGACCTGTCAGAGATTCAAAGGAACGAATCAGGCGCCCGCAGGCCTTCTCCAACCTTTACCGGTTCCTAGGGGACCCTGGGAACACATCACTGCGGATTTCATTACGGGTTTACCCGAATCACGTGGTTTTAATGCAATCTTGACGGTGGTAGATCGCTTCTCGAAAGAAGTCGAACTCATACCATGCACAAAGACGTGTTCGGCCCTGGAAACCGCTCGCCTATTTCTTTCTCACGTATGGAAGCATCATGGACTTCCTTTATCCATTACATCGGATCGAGGTCCGCAGTTCGCGGCGCAAGTCGCCAAAGAAATCAATGATGCTCTTGGTATCGATACCAAGCTCAGTACAGCATTCCATCCGCAGACAGACGGACAATCAGAAATCGTAAACAAGGAAGTTGGAAAATTTCTACGAATCTATTGCTTCGATAAACAAAATCAATGGGCAGACTGGCTAGCCATCGCCCAGTTCTCTATCAATAACAAATATCATACTTCAACAAAGAAATCGCCGTTTGAAGTCACACGTTCATACGAACCACGCATGGGCACAGAACCACATGCTTCTACTTCTCAGGCACCAGCTGCCAAATCATTCACAGACGCAATGCGAAAAACGATTGCCGATGTAGAAAGGAACCTGGCCAAGGCCCAGGAACGCATGAAATCGCTAGCCGACAAACACCGCTCGGCTGCGCCCGAATATGAAATTGGGCAGCAAGTCATGCTGTCAACCACAGACTTGCGTTTGACACGCGCATCAGACAAATTATCTGAAAGATGGCTAGGTCCATTTAAAATCATCGCCTTGGCAGGGCCAAATGCAGTAAAACTACAGCTTCCACGCGACATTCGAATTCATCCTGTGGTTAATGTCCGTCGAATCAAACCTTACAAGGACCGCCTTGACGGCCAGCCTACGGCACGGCCTGGACCAGTTCTTGTTACAGAAGAACGAGACAACGAATGGGAAGTCGACTACGTCGTTGACACACGATACAAAGGAAAGAAACTGGAATACCTCGTGCACTGGAAAGGTTATGATGAAACCAATCGCACTTGGGAACCAAGAGCTAATTTGGCAAATGCCAAAGGTTGCTTGAAGGACTTCTACGCAAAGAATCCGGCTGCACCTCGTGCTCTATCCATTAAACCCGCAGATTTCCTATTCCTATTTCAGAAACGCCCAGAAAATCTCACGGACAACAGACCAGCCAAAATTGATAGACTCATGGCAAACCTGTCCAGTCCATTAAAAACACGGGCTGCGCCCACATAAAACAATGCCAAATAGGGGAACAGCGTATATAAGCTCTGGATGCCCACCCACCATCCTTCATTCCCCAATAAAACTCTTCACACACTAAATCACTATGGACGCATACCTCAACGGTGTTGCCTACACTCGCCCCCTCGCTCAGACCGACATGTCGGTCAACAAACTTCATCGTACCGCTCTCCTCGCTGTCATCAGCGCCTCCCTTTTTCTCTTGATGGCCATGGTCGTCGTCTATGTCCTTCTCCTTCTCGTCGTCGTCATAACGCTGGTCGTCACCCTCATCGTACTCTACACCTCCCTCCGATTCGTTCACATGCTTGTGACAGATCGAACCACCATCGTCGAGTACCAGATCTCGTGGAGCGAGATGTGGATGACTCTCAAAGTTTTGCATCCCGACGTCTTGCCCCCTCGTTACGCAGATGACCCTATCCCAGCCCTAGTGGCTTCGCTGCGACCGTCACGCTCGCCCACCCTGGTCAACATTCATCTTGACGTACCTCAGAACGTAGACGCCAACGGGTGGCAGCAGTGGCATGACGCAGACAACATGGAAAACTGATCACCTGGAAGTTGATCCATAGGAAGGGGGTAGTGTTACGGTTCATTACGGTTCTCTCACCTTCACAGACACTTTTCGGACTTCAACGTTTCGTTCCATTCGATCCTATCTAATCTCTCTCATCTTATCTTTCAGACACGTGCTCATTCACTTTCACTCTTCGCACGGTCGCCCATTATGGTTATATTCATTCTCACGCACTGCCTTACCTTGACAGTTAATCTCCGTGCTGCGCATGGCTATGCCACAGCCTTTCACCTCATGTACTTAATCTCCGCTATCTCGGCTATGCCTCACAGCCTCCTTATCTCGCTTCTATTCTCATGGGTTCAGGGTAACTCCTTATTTAGTCATAGTTAGTACAAACGTGTACAAACACTTAGGATAGTATATAAACCCCAAGGAACTGCTGGTAACCCCAGCTTAGTTCACTTGGTCTTTCCCCAAGACTCAACCGTCCTATCTCAGTCGTTCTCCATTCTCTTCTTCTAAACCGCTCTACTTGGCGATAGTGTAGACCTGATCTCAATACGAGTTTTGGGTCGTTTCACCATTTTGCTCGACTCGCCTGTTTCAAGCCTCAGTGTGCAGTCTGCATCGATCCCGCTCGTGATTCCTTCGACTTTGTCGGACAGGGCTGTGGCCTCGTCTCGTCGTGTGCCCTTGCGGCTGGGCGCGTCTGCGATATCTTCCGACATATTTCGTTCGTCGGTGGGATTTGTCGACCTGTCGGCGTCGTTTGGTGGCTCGGGGGAGTGTTCTGGTGAGTCCGTGTGGTTCCCGTTTTCGTTTTCTTCGACTAATGGCCCATCGTGGGCATTGTTCGTGGTCGCGATCACTTCGTCGTCCCGTTTGACGCGCGCTCGATGTGCTTCGTTGTCGTCATTGAGCAGAGGCGTCGTGAGAGCGTCGGGATGGATACCACAGGCTCAGGGATGCTTTGCTGGTCTCTAACCAAAAGTCGAGCGTTTGGCAGGGATTTGACTGCCTGTCCAGCTCGTTTGGCATGCGCAATTGGCTCCGCTCGTTGTGGCTGCTGTCCATGGTCTTCGTTGACCCAGTGGTGTTGTCCTGCACCATTGTCGGTGGTCGTTTGATGTTATGCTGCTGTGTGTTTGGGGCATCAGCAAGACTGCAAAAAGTCTGAAGTTACTGGAATGACTGGATCAGTTAAATCAGTAGTCCAGTGGCCCAGTAACAAGTAATTTCAGTCGTTTCAGTAGTTTCAGTAACCTAGTCACCCAGTCATCAAGTAGTTTCAGTAGTCTTAGTAACCCAGTGGCCTAGTGGCCCAGTCATCCAGTCATTTCAGTAGCTTCAGTAGCTCAGTCATTCAGTCATCCAGTAGTCTCAGTAGTCTCAGTCATCCAGCAGCCCAGTCATCCAGTCATCCAGTCATTTCAGTAGTCCCAGTAGCTCAGTCATCCAGTCATTCAGTCATTCCAGTGGTCTCATTAGTCCAGTGGCCAAGTGTTCCAGTTATCCAGTAGTTCCAGTAACCCAGCAGCCCAGTCATCAAGTCATCCAGTTACTTCAGTAGTCTCAGTAGCCCAGTCATTCAGTCATTCAGTCATCCAGTAGTTCCAGTAACCCAGCATCCCAGTCATCAAGTCATCTAGTAGTTCCAGTAACCCAGCAGCCCAGTCATCCAATCATCCAGTCACTTCAGTAGTCTCAGTAGCTCAGTAGCCCAGTGTTCCAGTCATCCAGTTATCTCAGTAGCCTAGTAGCCCAGTTTCCCAGTCATGTAGTCATCTCAGCAGCCTAGTAGCCCAGTGCCCTAGTTATCCAGCAATCCAGTTGTCTCATTACTCCAGCCATCCAGTATTCCAGTATTCCAGTAATCTAGTCACTCAGTGGTCCAGTAATCCAGTCACTCCAGTCACTCCAGTCACAAGTCACACAAGTCACACAAGTCACTCCAGTAATCCAGTCACCTCAGTAATCCAGTCACTCCAGTAATCCAGTCACCCTGTGGTCCAGTAAACCAGTCACTTCAGTCACACCAGTCATACCAGTTATCCAGTTACCCAGCCCTCAGCTCACCCAATCACTCCAGTACTATTCAGTCATCTAATAGAGTCATTCTAATTAGTGACATTTTATAATCATTCATAGGATGGATTATAGCTAAAGTCCACAAAAATGTGTACTAAAAGTGTAGTTAACAATGTGGGAAAGGGTATTAGGATTGAGTGTAGTGAAGTGTACAAAAAAAGTGTAGTAAAAGTGTAGTAAAAGTGTGGGAAAGTGTAGCTAGATTGAGTGTAGCTAAAGTGTACAAAAAAGCGTAGTAAAAGTGTAGTCAAGAGTGTGGGAAAGTATAGCTAGATTGAGTGTAGCAAAAGTGTACAAAAAAGCGTAGTAAAAGTGTAGTGAAATGTGTGGGAAAGTGTGTAGTGATAGAGTGTAGCTAAAGTGGACAAAAAAGCGTACTAAAAGTGTAGTTACAAGTGTAGTGATTGAGTGTAGCAAAGTGTAACAAAAAAGCGTAGTAAAACTTGAATGAAATGTGTAGGAAAGTGTAGCTAGATTGAGTGTAGCAAAAGTGTACAAAAAAGCGTAGTAAATGTGTAATTACAAGTGTGGGAAAGTGTATTAGGTTAGAGTGTAGCAAAAGTGTACAAAAAGCGCAGTAAGTGTGTAGTTAAAAGTGTAGCAAAGTATGTGGAGATCAAACCTATTGAAAGTGTACAAAAAAGCATACACAAGTGTACAAAAAATATGGTAGCTATCTAGTGTAGGAGATCCTAATAAAGTGTAGCTACATTTCCCTAATGCTCGGACTTGACAAAAAATCCGCGCGAAAAAGTCACGTGACCATGTTGAATTTGCCGCGCCACCTCTTCGACTCTCTCTCACCACTACACCACACCTCAACAACAGCAAAACGGCCGGCGAGTGCTCAAAAGCCCCGCCGGCATCGCCAGGTGAGTGAAAACTCGCTCACCACCACATCCGCTCACCTCGCAAACAGCCTGCTGCCACCTACCACCTCACTCTCGACACGAAAACGACGAAAATGCGAAAACGCGGCCGGCGTGGGCTCAACAGCCCCGCCGGCTTCACGAGGTGAGTGATAAGCCACCCGCTCACCCCGCAAACAGCCGCTTGCACTGCTCGGCCCACCACCACCTACCACACCACTCTCGACACGAAAACGACGAAAACGCGAAAACGCGGCCGGCGAGGGCTCAACAGCCCCGCCGGCAGCACACGGTGTGTTCTTCCTCACCCACCACCACCACCTCTCATCTCGTACAGAGCCGCTCGGGCTGTACGAACCACCACCACCTCCAAACCCTCAAACAACCTCGACCTCGAACTCGATGGCCGGCGTGGGCTCAACAGCCCCGCCGGCAGCACATGGTGTGTTTTTCCTCACCCACCACCATCCTCTCTCACCTCGTACAGAGCCGCTCGGGCTGTCTCCCCCCCACCACCTCGCTCCCTCAAACTCGATCGTAAAAAAACGGCCGGCGTGGGCTCAGCAGCCCCGCCGGCATCACGAGGTTCGTGTTTCCTCACCCATCACCTCATCTACTCACTTCAACGACAGCCGCTCGGGTTGTCTCCCCCCCACCACCTCCCACCTTCAACCTCGACACCAACACATGGCCGGCGCGGGCTCAACAGCCCCGCTGGCTTCAAAGGTTCGTGTTTATTTGTTGACTAACACACCTACTCACCTCGTACATAGCTGCCAGTGCTCGTGTTGCATGGCACTTCATTAACTAGTAACTATTGTACCACAATACATGTAATAGTTAGACATAATATATTTCGCATTTTCTGAACTGTCATAAGGTGTGAATTAATCATAAGATATAGTGAACTAGTAATTGGGACTGGGTGACTGGATTACTGGGTGACTGGATTACTGAGGTGACTGGGTGACTGGATTACTGAGGTGACTGGATTACTGAGGTGACTGGAAGTGACTGGTGACTGGGTTACTGGTGTGACTTGTGTGACTGGAGTGACTGGAGTGACTAGATTACTGGATTACTGAGTGACTGGATTACTGAAATGACTGGATGACTGAATGGCTGGATGACTGGACTACTGAGACTACTGGATTACTGGACCACTGAGTGACTAGATTGCTGGAATACTGGAATACTGGATTGTTATAGTATTTAAAAACTTTTCAAACTTTTGCCTACGACGGTATTCGAACTCTGGACTTTGTCTACAACTTAGGGGTCAAGCCGGATTCATCTTAATCCGCTCCGGTAGTCCCTGTAGCATTACATAAACTATTACATAATCAGGTCACGTGACAAAAGTCCAGACTTAGATGAGTCAGCAATGATGTCATGGCCTAGACCTTAATCCGTGCCTGGTACCTTTTCTTATCATCGTACCATTTACCTTATTTATCTTTCCCTTTGTGTTTTCCTTATTCGGCTGTTGGTCTGTGCGCACTTCTCAATAGTATATACGTAGCCCTGTACTTATCACAGACCCCAGTCTAATCCATTTGTTGCTTCACCGCAATTAAGCTTTAGTACTCAGCATACTCCTTCGCAAGGCTTAGTGTTGCCTTAAGTCCCCGCTGTGTTGTGACTCAGTCATAACACTTGGATTAGACTTGAAAACACCGCCTGGACTCTAGGGCTAAAGAGTTGGTCAAGAAGACCGTTTGTGTACGTGACACACAGGAGACCGCAACTCCATCCACTGCTGCATATACGGCCGTCCGCCGTCATAAATTGGATAACGTTGCTGTTCCCCATAGTGCACTAGGGGCTCTTTCGTGGTTCGAGACGTCTTGGGGTCTGCGCAAGCACTAGCCCTCTGACTGTAGACACCACGCAGGTTCGTGTGATCACCTGTTGACGTCACACATTCGCCTTTTGGCTCTTCACTTCTTTTGGGCCAGCCTTTAGTGCCCCGTCTCTGTTACCCTCAGTACTATAGTATTTTGTTCGAAGACCGGATTGGGATCGTGCCCAATTGCGAAGGACGACAAGGGAAAAGCGCGTCGCCGCCCCCTTGGCTGAGTCATACGTAGCAACGTAAGCCGGCAGCACCGCCGAGGTATAAAGATAGAAAACAATAAAAATAGTATCCTGTATTACGATAGCTTTTGCTGCTGCTCGAAAAAAGAAGTTCGAGAGTAGTGTATGTGTAAAATCAAATCAGATCTTGGGAAAATTCCTCAGAAGGTCTGCCGAGATTCCGATAAGCGTCGCAGGTATTACCTCCGCTCGAAAAGATATTTTCTTCGTCCTCGTGTCTGTCATCCCCAGAGAACCTTTGGAAGATAGGGTTCAGTAAGGATATATGTCAGCAGAGTTCGTAGATCAAGAACCACAAGCTCAGGGTTACAGATCTCCCCCGCGTCACTTCCCTTCCTCATCCGAAAGTTCACACCCCCCTACTCCCCGTCCCGAATCTCCGATGGCAGATCCCGCTGATCCCATCGCTGCTCTCACTGCCGCTCTGAAGGCACTTATTTCAGACAATTCGGACTCTGTGTCCAAAAAGGTAGCCGACCCTGGGAAATGGGATGGTGACCGCACCAAGTTCCGTTTGTGGTGGGCGCAGGTTAACGCCTGGCAGTCCGTCCATACGTGGAAAAACAACAAGGTTCGATGCCTCGCCGTACTCTCACGGTTAGAAGGAAAAGCAGCTGGGTTCGCTCAGATGACAATAGAGAAATGGTCTCGGTACGAACTATTACCACCGCCACCCGTAGAAGGCGAACCAGAACCTGATCGAGCACCCCTGGGACTACTAGCATGGCCCACGTGGACAATATTTTCACATCTCCTCAAATCACATTTCCAGATTGACGTCCTCGCTCATGAGAGTCTCCGGAAATTGGAAGCATTGAAACAGGCTGGGAAACCTGTGGATATCTTCCTTCAGGAGTTTGAATTGTTGAAAGCGGAATCGGAGATAGAAGACGCTCATGCCAAAGAGCTTCTGAAAAGGCGATAGATTACAAAATCTATTATCAGGCGCAAATCAACACCAATGTTGATGAGCAAAATTTGACCAACACGATCGACACCTACCGAAAGTTGGGTCGAACTTTCGAACGGATCGTTGTTGAACGCGGTGCTCCAGTCCGTCAGGCACCCGCGGCTGCGCCAAGGCCTTCGTCGTCATATCCGTATCTTCCCCCACGTTACCCCATTGCATCACGTCCGCTCCCACGTCCCCCCGCTCCGTATGCGGCCCCCCGTTTCACTCCCACAGGCACCCAGCCTGGTCGTGGAGCCCCGATGGATCTGTCGGCACAGCAAATGCCAAGATCCCCCGTTCGGGGAAACTGTTTCAATTGCGACCAGCCAGGTCATTTTGCAAACGCGTGCCCAAAGCCCCACAGGCCGCGTCAGAGACAAGTTGTTATGTGGGATCCATACTCTGCAACAATACGTTGAGACTTCCCTGCCGTTTGACAACCGGCAGATGCCCTTCGCAGGTACCATCCCTGCACCCTACCCTTCCCAATCTTCCCCCTACCCCGCTGGCCCGTCCACCAGCACAAGTTACATGTCGCATCAAGCGGCATATACCAATCAAGAAGCGGAAGCGTACTGGCGCGACCGCATTGAATCAGAAGCCAAGGCACAGGCAGCCGAGGCTTTAAAAGGAAACAGCCAATGAGAGAAATGGGTTCTCGGCGGCTCGGACATAGTTTACCAAATGGTTGTATTAGTACTACTCCTTGTGTTCCGTTTCAATATAACTTTTCTTCTTCTGAAAGGGCGTCCCTTAGTGGCGTGGCGACAGAAGTAAAACAATTCGTGCTTAATTCCCTTAAGGTAAATTATTCGAAAAAAGAAATCCCATCAAAAATACATGTAAGGAATCAAAATCGGAAAAACGAGCTGGATCTCGCTATTACTATTATGTACGATAAAGGGGAGCAATGGAAGAAAATGGAGTTTGCCGCTCTATTGGATTCCGGCGCAACCGAAACGTTTATAGATAAATCGTTCTGTGAGCGACATGGTTTGACACTGGAAGAACTTCCTTTTCCTATTCCAGTGTACAACGCCGACGGCTCAGAGGGAGCGATAGGCGGTGTCACTCACAAGGTTTCGCTTGTTTTGGGACACAATGGACATTTTGAGCATATGGACGCTTTCGTTTCTGTACTTGGCACTCATCACATGATCATCGGCTACGATTGGCGTGAGAGGCATAACCCTGAAATTGATTGGGTGGCCAAACGAGTACGATTCACACGATGTACAGATCAGTGCAAAGTAGTCAACTATCATTTGAATCGTTCTTTTTCTATTCACAGAGTGTTTGAGGCGGGGCTCACCGAGAAAGTCCCAGTAGAGCTCCACGAATACTTAGATGTCTTTTCAGAGCAAGAGAGTGAGCGTATGCCTACCCGAAAGGCGTGGGACCACGCAATAGATCTCAAGCCTGATTTTGTTCCAAAAAAGGGTCGGGTGATTCCGATGTCCGAACAGGAACTTGATGACGTCAAAAAGTTCATCGATAAGGAGTTATCGAAAGGATATCTTCGTCCGTCGAAATCCCCTCAGACATCTCCTGTTTTCTTTATTCCAAAAAAGGACGGTAAAAAGAGATTAGTTATGGACTATCGTTATGTAAATGAGGGAACTGTCAAGAACGCTTACCCTCTTCCCCTCATTTCCGGACTTATCGACCAGCTCAAAGGAGCTGACATGTTTACTAAAATGGACTTACGTTGGGGATACAATAATGTTAGAATAAAAGAAGGCGACGAATGGAAAGCAGCTTTCGTTACTCCATTTGGCGCTTACGAACCTGTCGTTATGTACTTTGGACTTACGAACTCTCCCCCCACATTCCAACAAATGATGAATGATCTATTTAGCGATCTTCATGGGGTTCTCATTATTTATATCGACGATCTTATGATCTTTACGTTCGGAAACACTAGAGCAGAGCACTTAGAAATAGTTAAAACCGTATTGCAACGTCTCAGAGAGAACGATCTTTACGTAAAACCAGAAAAGTGTAGCTTCGCGGTGGATTCTGTAGATTTCTTGGGAATGGTTATCTCCCAGAAAGGCGTAGAGATGGACACTTCAAAGGTGCAGGCTATTTTGGACTGGCCGGCGCCAACTCGGTTGAAGGGTGTTCAGTCCTTTTTAGGATTGGCGAACTTCTACCGACGCTTCATTCAAGGCTTCGCTGACATTGCTCGTCCCTTGAATGACCTTACCAAAAAGGACACACCATACCGGTGGGGACCGGAGCAACAGCAAGCTTTTGACAAGCTGAAGCAGCAATTCACTACCGCTCCGCTTTTAGCCTATCCTGACCGCTCTAAAGAAGTCAGAGTAGAAACGGACGCTAGTGATATTGCAACGGGAGCTGTGCTCTCGGTTAAATGCGATGATGGCCTCTGGAGGCCTTGTGCCTTCATTTCCCATTCCTTTAGTTCTGCCGAGAAGAACTACCCGGTTTATGACAAGGAGCTTCTAGCTGTCATTCGGGCTTTGCAGGAATGGAGACATTATCTAATGGGTCGAGAACATTTCGAGATTTGGACTGATCACAAGAATCTCGAATATTGGAAATCTCCCCACACTCTGAGCCCACGTCAAGCACGCTGGAATGCGTTGCTCTCAGAGTATAATTACTCGATTATTTATAAACCGGGTGCTACAAATGGAAGGGCTGATGCTTTATCTCGTCGAGAAGATCACGGAGAAGCAGATCCCGACCATAACAAAAATATTACTGTACTTCCTGCTTCTGTTTTTATTAATACAGTTACGCTTTCTTCACCTATTTATGACGAAATACAAAACGAATCAGAAAAAATAAAAAATGATACGGTAGATGGCTTCGCTTTTGACGAGGGGTCTATAGTATTTAAAAATGACAAAAACAAAGTTTTCGTTCCTATTTCCTTACGTACTAAATTACTTACAATCCTTCATGATTCTCCTATTGGTGGCCATGGTGGTCAAGGGCGTACCTTACACTTGGTTACTCGTTATTTCTCGTGGCCTGGTGTCACAAAGGACGTTAAAACATACGTAGAACATTGTCAGACGTGCGCCCTCACGAAGGGAAAGTCAACTGCACAAACTGGCAAATTAATTCCCCTTCCCGTTCCGAAAGAACCATGGAAGGATATATCTATAGATTTTACCACGGGTTTTCCCAAATCACGTGGCTTTGACGCTATTTGTGTAATTGTAGATCGCTTCTCTAAAGAAGTAGAGTTTATCGCTTGTAAAAAGACAATTTCTTCGAAAGAATTAGCTATTCTATTTAGAGACAATGTTTGGTGTAGACACGGACTTCCCTCTTCGATTGTTTCAGATCGAGGACCGCAATTCGCATCGGAGTTTACTTCGCAGCTTTGCACCCTTCTAGGAATAGAACAGAAGCTGTCAACCGCTTATCACCCCCAAACCGATGGCCAAACGGAGCGTATGAACCGAGAACTCCAGCAGTATCTCCGCGCTTACGTGGCTAAACGTCAAACGGAATGGGCTGATTGGTTGAAGATAGCACAGTTCCATCACAATTCCTCCCTATCCACTGCCACCGGAACCATCCCCTTCGCTATAACAAAAAACTACTTCCCACGCATGGGATTCGAAGGCGATTCATCTCCAGCTGGTACATTCTTAGAGAAATGTGGAAAGGCACACAAAGAAGTGGAGCAGGCGTTAGAAGAAACTCAGAACCGGATGAAAGAGCAAGCGGACAAACATCGGTCCGAAGCTCCAGATTATCAAATCGGAGATTTTGTTATGTTATCCACGGACAACCTCAAATTACCTTATCCCTCCAAAAAGATGACGCAAAACTGGATCGGACCTTATCAAATCACGAAGGTCCTTCCCAATGCAGTCACACTAGACTTGCCCAATTCCATGCATATCCATCCCACGGTTAATGTCAAACGGGTCAAACCGGCTAAAGAACCATTGGAAGGGCAACCGGTCCGTCTTCCGGATCCGGTAATAGTCAACCAAGAAGGAGAAGAAGAGTATGAGGTGGATTACGTAGTAAAGTCTCAGGTTAAACAAGGACAGTTAGAGTACCTGGTTCATTGGAAAGGCTGGGACATATCGGACCGTACATGGGAAAAGGCAGCGCATTTGTCAAATGCACCCGAAGCTGTCAAAGCTTTTCACAAAAAGCACCCGTCCGCCCCACGCCGCATTAACATGACCATGGGAAATTTCTCTGCCTTGTTTCAGAAATACGAAAATCTGACAGAGGTTCCTGTGCGGAATTTGCCGAATCGCCTGGAATGCGATTCCTAGAGAGGGGATAGTGTTATAGTATTTAAAAACTTTTCAAACTTTTGCCTACAACGGTATTCGAACTCTGGACTTTGTCTACAACTTAGGGGTCAAGCCGGATTCATCTTAATCCGCTCCGGTAGTCCCTGTAGCATTACATAAACTATTACATAATCAGGTCACGTGACAAAAGTCCAGACTTAGATGAGTCAGCAATGATGTCATGGCCTAGACCCAAATCCGTGCCTGGTACCTTTTCTTATCATCGTACCATTTACCTTATTTATCTTTCCCTTTGCGTTTTCCTTATTCGGCTGTTGGTCTGTGCGCACTTCTCAATAGTATATAAGTAGCCCTGTACTTATCACAGACCCCAGTCTAATCCATTTGTTGCTTCACCGCAATTAAGCTTTAGAACTCAGCATATTCCTTCGCAAGGCCTAGTGTTGCCCTAAGTCCCCGCTGTGTTGTGACCTAGTCATAACAGTTTGAGGTTGTCCGTGGATAACATAACGAAATCTCCGATTTGATAATCTGGAGCTTCGGACCGATGTTTGTCCGCTTGCTCTTTCATCCGGTTCTGAGTTTCTTCTAACGCCTGCTCGACTTCTTTGTGTGCCTTTCCACATTTCTCTAGGAATGTGCCAGCCGGAGATGAATCGCCTTCAAATCCCATGCGTGGGAAGTAGTTTTTTGTTATAGCGAAGGGAATCGTTCCGGTGGCAGTGGATAGGGAGGAATTGTGATGGAACTGCGCTATCTTCAACCAATCAGCCCATTCCGTTTGACGTTTAGCCACGTAAGCGCGGAGATACTGCTGGAGTTCTCGGTTCATACGCTCCGTTTGGCCATCGGTTTGGGGGTGATAAGCGGTTGACAGCTTCTGTTCTATTCCTAGAAGGGTGCAAAGCTGCGAAGTAAACTCCGATGCGAATTGCGGTCCTCGATCTGAAACAATCGAAGAAGGAAGTCCGTGTCTACACCAAACATTGTCTCTAAATAGAATAGCTAATTCTTTCGAAGAAATTGTCTTTTTACAAGCGATAAACTCTACTTCTTTAGAGAAGCGATCTACAATTACACAAATAGCATCAAAGCCACGTGATTTGGGAAAACCCGTAGTAAAGTCTATAGATATATCCTTCCATGGTTCTTTCGGAACGGGAAGGGGAATTAATTTGCCAGTTTGTGCAGTTGACTTTCCCTTCGTGAGGGCGCACGTCTGACAATGTTCTACGTAAGTTTTAACGTCCTTTGTGACACCAGGCCACGAGAAATAACGAGTAACCAGATGCAAAGTACGTCCTTGGCCACCATGGCCGCCAATAGGGGAATCATGAAGGATTGTGAGTAGTTTAGTACGTAAAGAAATAGGAACGAAAACTTTGTTTTTGTCATTTTTAAATACTATAGACCCCTCGTCAAAAACGAAGCCATCTAGAGTATCATTTTTTATTTTTTCTGATTCATTTTGTATTTCGTCATAAATAGGTGAAGAAAGAGTAACTGTATTAATAAAAACAGAAGCAGGAAGGACAGTGATATTTTTGTTATGGTCGGGATCTGCTTCTCCGTGATCTTCTCGACGAGATAAAGCATCAGCCCTTCCATTTGTAGAACCTGGTTTATAAATAATCGAGTAATTATACTCTGAGAGCAACACGTTCCAGTGTGCTTGACGTGGGCTCAGAGTTTGGGGAGATTTCCAGTATTCGAGATTCTTGTGATCAGTCCAAATCTCGAAATGTTCTCGACCCATTAGATAATGTCTCCATTCCTGCAAAGCCCGAATGACAGCTAAAAGTTCCTTGTCATAAACCGGGTAGTTCTTCTCGGCAGAACTAAAGGAATGGGAAATGAAGGCACAAGGCCTCCAAAGGTTATCATCACATTTAACCGAGAGCACA
The DNA here is from genome assembly GCA_038093975.1 of Chalciporus piperatus. Taxonomy (NCBI): domain Eukaryota; kingdom Fungi; phylum Basidiomycota; class Agaricomycetes; order Boletales; family Boletaceae; genus Chalciporus; species Chalciporus piperatus. The sequence continues at coordinate 2,391 of JBBPTG010000334.1, read as the reverse complement.
GCTCCCGTTGCAATATCACTAGCGTCCGTTTCTACTCTGACTTCTTTAGAGCGGTCAGGATAAGCTAAAAGCGGAGCGGTAGTGAATTGCTGCTTCAGCTTGTCAAAAGCTTGCTGTTGCTCCGGTCCCCACCGGTATGGTGTGTCCTTTTTGGTAAGGTCATTCAAGGGACGAGCAATGTCAGCGAAGCCCTGAATGAAGCGTCGGTAGAAGTTAGCCAATCCTAAAAAGGACTGAACACCCTTCAACCGAGTTGGCGCCGGCCAATCCAAAATAGCCTGTACTTTTGAAGTGTCCATCTCTACGCCTTTCTGGGAGATAACCATTCCCAAGAAATCTACGGAATCTACCGCGAAGCTACACTTTTCTGGTTTTACGTAAAGATCGTTCTCTCTGAGACGTTGCAATACGGTTTTAACTATTTCTAAGTGCTCTGCTCTAGTTTTTCCGAACGTAAAGATCATGAGATCGTCGATATAAATAATAAGAACCCCATGAAGATCGCTAAATAGATCATTCATCATTTGTTGGAATGTGGGGGGAGAATTCGTAAGTCCAAAGTACATAACAACAGGTTCGTAAGCACCAAATGGAGTAACGAAAGCCGCTTTCCATTCGTCGCCTTCTTTTATTCTAACATTATTATAACCCCAACGTAGGTCCATTTTAGTAAACATATCAGCTCCTTTGAGCTGGTCGATAAGTCCGGAAATGAGGGGAAGAGGGTAAGCGTTCTTGACAGTTCCCTCATTTACGTAACGATAGTCCATAACTAATCTCTTTTTACCGTCCTTTTTTGGAATAAAGAAAACAGGAGATGTCTGAGGGGATTTCGACGGACGAAGATATCCTTTCGATAACTCCTTATCGATGAACTTTTTAACGTCATCTAGTTCCTGTTCGGACATCGGAATCACCCGACCCTTTTTGGGAACAAAATCAGGCTTGAGATCTATTGCGTGGTCCCACGCCTTCCGGGTAGGCATACGCTCACTCTCTTGCTCTGAGAAAACGTCTAAGTACTCGTGGAGTTCTACTGGGACTTTCTCGGTGAGCCCTGCCTCAAACACTCGACGAATAGAAAACGAATGATTCAAATGATAGTTGACTACTTTGCACTGATCTGTACAGCGTGTGAATCGTACTCGTTTGGCCACCCAATCGATTTCAGGGTTGTGCCTCTCGAGCCAATCGTAGCCGATGATCATATGATGAGTGCCAAGTACAGAAACAAAAGCGTCCATATGCTCGAAATGTCCATTGTGTCCCAAAACAAGTGAAACCTTGTGAGTGACACCGCCTATCGCTCCCTCTGAGCCGTCGGCGTTGTACACTGGAATAGGAAAAGGAAGTTCTTCCAGTGTCAAACCATGTCGCTCACAGAACGATTTATCTATAAACGTTTCGGTTGCGCCGGAATCCAATAGAGCGGCAAACTCCATTTTCTTCCATTGCTCCCCTTTATCGTACATAATAGTAATGGCGAGATCCAACTCGTTTTTTCGATTCTGATTCCTTACATGTATTTTTGATGGGATTTCTTTTTTCGAATAATTTACCTTAAGGGAATTAAGCACGAATTGTTTTACTTCTGTCGCCACGCCACTAGGGGACGCCCTTTCAGAAGAAGAAGAAAAGTTATATTTAAACGGAACACAAGGAGTAGTACTAATACAACCATTTGGTAAACTATGTCCGAGCCGCCGAGAACCCATTTCTCTCATTGGCTGTTTCCTTTTAAAGCCTCGGCTGCCTGTGCCTTGGCTTCTGATTCAATACGGTCGCGCCAGTACGCTTCCGCTTCTTGATTGGTATATGCCGCTTGATGCGACATGTAACTTGTGCTGGTGGACGGGCCAGCGGTGTTATAGTATTTAAAAACTTTTCAAACTTTTGCCTACAACGGTATTCGAACTCTGGACTTTGTCTACAACTTAGGGGTCAAGCCGGATTCATCTTAATCCGCTCCGGTAGTCCCTGTAGCATTACGTAAACTATTACATAATCAGGTCACGTGACAAAGGTCCAGACTTAGATGAGTCAGCAATGATGTCATGGCCTAGACCCTAATCTGTACCTGGTACCTTTTCTTATCATCGTACCATTTACCTTATATATGTTTTCCTTATTCGGCTGTTGGTCTGTGCACACCTCTCAATAGTATATAAGTAACCCTGTACTTATCACAGACCCCAGTCTAATCCATTTGTTGCTTCACCGCAATTAAGCTTTAGTACTCAGCATATTCCTTCGCAAGGCTTAGTGTTGCCTTAAGTCCCCGCTGTGTTGTGACTCAGTCATAACACTTGGATTAGACTTGAAAACACCGCCTGGACTCTAGGGCTAAAGAGTTGGTCAAGAAGACCGTTTGTGTACGTGACACACAGGAGA